>OZ024917.1:40748864-40865353 GCA_964017125.1 Flabesymbios commensalis
CGTGGGAATATGTGATGGAAAGTGCTTAATATTGCTGACTTGTTTTGTTCATGGCAATATACGACCTGGAAATACAACTATTTCGCTCTTTTTCAGTGCTTTAAAATTGTTTTTTTGACTTTTTAGTATTTTTAGCTAAGATCAGTAGGCTATATAGCTTCATATAAATTAAATTTTCAAAATTGACAACATTGAAAATGTCTCATCCCAAGGGGTCCCTTTAATGTTGACTACTTAAAGTAGAAATGTTGACTACTTAAAGTAGAATTAACTGGCATTAACAAGATATTAAGAAAGATGTTTCCCGCACCAAAATCTATGTATACTCATGTTGTTAATGAGATGATATAGCTAGAAGAACACTTTCCTTATAAGTTTACTTAATACTTGTTATAACATACCTTATACCTTTATCATGTCTATATATTAACTGGGCCAGGGAAACCTCCCGAGGATAGTGAGATGAATGAAATGACACTGCCCTCCAGACACATGATTTGAAATTCGGCAGCAGGGCCCCTGTCCTGGCTGTATGACAACTTTGTGTCAAGCAAAGTATAGAGCCCCCTGGTGAATGAAAAAACAGTCAGAAAGAACAACCAACAGAGCCACCCAGTGAATTAAGTCAGTGAGAGACTCCAGTAAATTCTTCCATGCTGTAGGGCGGGGGCCCTAGGGTAGTGGTTAGCACCGCTGCCTTTCACGCCAGAGTTCGGGGTTCGGTTCCCGGTCTCGGCGGTTTAAAAGAAACAAAAAATGTTTCTTCCCCATCCACGTGTGAAAGTCAGTATTGTGGGGAGCCTCCGTGACCGAGAGGTAGTATGGCGTGTGGGATGTTGTCGTAGTTACCAATACGGAGAATTGAAGCTTACACCGAGGTCCCGTTATGGGTCATAACGGCCGACGAAAGACTCCTCCCAATCTTACCATCAAACTCAAATAACTTCCTTCTCCGTCCGATCAACGGTATTAAATAAACTAGGAAACTGTCTTCTTGTCATGTTTAATTGATCAACATGCTAAAACCACAATGCACAACCCTCCGCGCACGGCACGTCTCTATGACTTGGTGAGAGAGAGCTGCGGCACGTCCGCAGTCGCTGAGTATCACGCTTCAAGTGAGGGAAAAATACTACGGGCCGCACCACGCTGCTCTGCGTGCACACGACACCACAGTATGACAACGGGGCGGTCATCTCCGTCAGGCTGCGTCCAGGAATCTGGGGATGACCGCCACATTGACTAAGCGATGTCAGGATCCTACATTACCCCCGGCTGAGTGACAATGTAGGACCAAACTGACGTGTAGGAGACTGCTTCGTGCAAGTAACAGGGCTGTCGATCATGTAACCTCTTATACTAATCATATTATTCTTTAAAAAAAAATATAGCGGGTGCGGTTACATTGTGGGCGGTTGAAAGCGCAGCACTATACGTGAATTGTCCGATCCTCTTAACTCCAACTGTCCTTAATATATTATTCACGTGCTGCCATCTGCTATCAACCCATTCATTTAATTAGCAGAATTGCTATTAATGCTTTAGCAATGAATTTGCTAAAAGAAAATGTCTTTACATTTACATATCTGTACACAATTCTGCCAGGCCTGGCATATTCATTTACAATTTAACAACATTATGATTACGAGGTATGCGGTTGGGCCCGCCATAGACGTCGTTTGGCGCGACTATGGCGTGAACCATCTGCACAAATCGAGCAGGAGTCTGGATTATGCGTCCGACTCTAGTTTTTCGCACTGTTTGGTCGGTCGAAATTTTTTCGCGATTAGCAATATTCGCATGTTTGCTTTTTGTCGAGTCGATTGCGACGTCAGCAGCACCCGGGGTTTTACCCCGTAGATGTAAAGGTATGCGGGAATACGTTCGTAAACCACCGCCGTTCCCGTTAGCGCGGGACGCGGCAGGGGCTCGCGAATGCGGCGCTACATAAGCATTGTCTCTGTTGGACAAGTTTACTTGAACATCTATTTGCTTTGGGACTGTGGCCGATTTTTGATTGCTTCTGACTGCCGTCGACTTTTTTGTGTTGACTCTCGTCCCGTTGGACGTCGGAATGTCCGCACTACCAGGTCTAGGTGGACCCTGTGGATTCCTACTAGATATCCTGGTAGCCGTCGACTTCCGTGAGTTGCTTGGCGTTTTACGCTGTGTTGTCGTACCTGTTGTAGGCTCGCACTCCATGTGAGCGGGTTTAACGCGATCTAAGGAGACCGTCTCAACCTTGCCTTTAACTAGGATTTTCATAACTCTGCCGCTCCTCGCGATGACCTTGTATGGTCCGTCGTAAGGGGCGGTCAGAGGCGGTGCAATTGCGATTCTGCGCAAGAAGACATGAGTACATGTAGCGATTTCCTTGAATTGGAAAATGTTGTGTTGTTGTGTGTCACGTGGCGGACATAGACGGAGACGCGACATGGCTACGCGTAGCTTGTCTGAATAATTCTCCAAATCGGTGTTAGCGTCGACGTTGTACTGTTGAGTAAACTCTCCTGGGAGTCTAAGGGTTGTCCCGTAAATCATCTCAGCAGCTGACCTGCCCAGTCTCTCTTTCACGGCTGAACGAACGCCTAACAGTACGGCCGGCAACGTGATAGTCCACGGATTCGGTGACTCGTGCGCCATAATTGCGGCTTTCAATTGACGGTGGAAACGCTCGACCATGCCATTCGACTGAGGGTGATAACTCGTGGTACGATTCCGAATAATCCCGAATTGGTTACATAAACTATCCCACAATTTGGACACGAATTGAGCGCCCCTATCAGTGGTGATAGTGGCCGGGGTACCATAACGTGCTATCCACCCGCTGAAGAAGGCATCGGCGACCGTTTCGGCTCTAATATCTATCATAGGTATAGCTTCGGGCCAACGTGTAAAACGGTCGACACAAGTCAGTAGATATCTAAAATCATCAGCATAAGGTAAAGGTCCGACTATGTCCACGTGGACATGATCGAATCGCTCGGTAGGTTCAGTGAACTTTCCGAAAACAGGAGTGTTATGACGTGAAACTTTAGCTGTCTGGCAACCCTTACAGGTACGACACCATCTAGCAATATCTATGTTCATGCCGTGCCATACAAATCGGGTATTAATCAAAGGTCTGGTGGCTCTATGCGATGGATGGCCTAAACCGTGTAAGTTTGAAAAAACTTTTCGGCGAAATTTCGCGGTAAGGTACGGCCGGTTGTGTCCCGTGGACACATCACACCAGATCAATTGATTATCAAATGATTTCAATAGTTTGAAATTCATAGTGGAAGTAGTCGAATGTCTCAAACGTGTGAATTCCGCGTCATTAGCTTGATCGAGACTTAACGCTTTATAGTTTATCACTGGGCCATCGTGTATTGCTGACACTGATGGTCGTGACAGCGCATCAGCGACGAAATTTGTCTCTCCTTTTACATCTAATATCGGTGGTGAATTCAGCAATGAACGCTAATTGACGTGTTTGTCGTAGGGATGCGCGCTCAGTGACGGATGACATTACGAATGTTAACGGTTTATGATCGGTATTAACGAAAAAATTTCCTTCCAAATTGTGTCTGAAATGTTTAATTGTAGCGTATACTGCCAAAAGTTCACGACCGAACGCGCTATAGCGTGTCTCTGCTGGGTTCAGCTTCTTGCTGAAAAACGAAAGCGGCTGCCACATACCATTTAAAAATTGCTGCAAAACGCCACCGACGGCTACATCACTAGCGTCACACGTGATGTTAAGCTGAGCCGTCGAATCTGGGTGCACCAGAAGCGTAGCGTTTGCCAGTATCTGCTTCGACTCAGAAAATGCTGACTCTGCTTCTTCATTCCACTTCAAATCGAAATTTGATTTCGGTGACAATCTGGTATGGCCTTCGTTGGCAGCAGTCAGTAAATTATTAAGTGGCGTCAGCTTGTCGGCGCAATGCGGTATGAAACGGTGGTAATAATTTACCATTCGCAGATACCTACGCAATGCTCGTTGCTTTTCGGGTTTAATGAAATTAACGATCGCGTCCACGGCGCTAGGTAACGGCGAAATTCTTTCGGCGCAAACGTGATGACCTAAGAAACTTAATTCAGACGTTCTGAACTGACACTTTTCAGGACCAATGATGATTCCGTACTCCGATAGTCGAGCAAAAAGAATTTGTAGATGTTTCTTGTGCGTTTTATGATCTGGACTGGTTACCAGTAGGTCATCCAAATAAACAAAAACGAAATCAAGTCCGCGTGTCACGTGGTCTATAAATCGCTGAAACGTTTGACCTGAATTTCTCAGACCAAATGGGGTTATAGTGAAATTAAACAAGCCGAAAGGTGTGGTAACCGCGGTCTTATGTACGTCGGACGGTTCCACCGGAATTTGGTAATAAGCCCTGACTAAGTCTATCTTCGAGAAAATTTTCGATCCGGCTAACCGCTGCGTAAAATCTTGAATATGCGGAATCGGATAACGGTCCGGTACGGTCTGTGCATTCAAACTACGATAGTCCCCACATGGTCTCCAATCGCCGTTTTTCTTTGGCACCATGTGAAGCGCTGAGGACCACTTGCTGTCGCTGGGTTCAATGACCCCTAATTTAATCATATCATCAAATTCGCGTTTAGCGGTAACCAACTTATCGGGAGCCAAACGTCTTGGTCGAGCAAAAACCGGGTGACCTTTAGTCACAATCTTATGAGTTATGCAGTGTTTGACGGGCTCACCCTTTGTCGTAGGGCGTGTCAGTTCCGGGAACTGGCCGAGGAGTTTAGTATATTCGTTTTGAACTGTATCGACTCTGTTCAATGACAGAGGTTTAATTGAAGGTAATGAAGCGGCAATGGCTAAGCCTGTACGCATGTCTCGAAGACATCTGCTTCTCAAGTCTACGAGCAAATTGTAGTGGATTAAAAAATCAGCCCCGATTATGGGTTGCTGTACATCTGCCACTATGAACGTCCACGGATCTTCGCGCTTCAAACCGACGTCAACGACGCGTTTACAATTGCCGTAAGTCTTTATCGTGCTATTATTAGCTGCCACCAGGGGGAGACTGTCAGCGCCCGAAATCCCGTTAGCGCAAGATTTTGGCAAAACACTGACAGCTGCACCCGTGTCGATCAAATATCTGCATTTGTGTCCTTTATCTGCGACATATAATAACTTAGAGTGCGATAACGCGATATTAGCGACTTCGCGCTGACCTAATGAAACATAGTATGAACAGGGTTCACTGCACAAGCGCGCCTTTTCACCATAAGTGTGGTGGTAATAGCAAACCTGTGCAGTGGCTGTGTCGGTCGGTTGTGCGACATTATTTTGCGGCGGCGGTGCGACAGGTCGAGCATTATGTTGTGCATTAGTACAATTATTTGAATTATTAACAAACTCAGTGGCATGTGCATTAGGCGGCGGAACGAAAGGTCGAGTATTATTCTGTTCATTGCTATATTGACTATTTTGGTTATTAACGAAACCTGAGGCCTGTACATTAGGGACAAATGCAGGCGCGTGAGCGTAGTTATTAGCTCGTCCACGTCCTTTATTCCGTTTCTTCTCAGAAGTTGTTACTGTCTCTAATTTCTTGATGCGTTTAGATAGATCTTCTAACAAACCAACTAATTTGCTGGTCTCGTCGCCTTTGATTTCTGCGACCCCCGGCTTACTCTCTTCAACGTCTTGTTCTGCAGCTAGTGCCCTGTCAGCCAAAATGGCCAAACTCTCGAGTGAGGCACTGTCGGGTTGCGTCGCCAAATGGGCTCTGATGGAAGCGGGCATCTGTCTTATGAATGCTTGTCGAATCACCGCCTTTCCAACAACAGCTTTGGTGCCGAAACCTGCAGTCTTCTGCAGACGTCTCAGGAACCGCGAGGGAATGTCGCTTCCAATCTTCTCGCCAGAGATAACTTTATTTACCCTTTCAAGTGTTGTCAGTCCTCGCCTCTCAATTAGTATGGCTTTCAGGCTGTCATATTTATTTGACCTGAAAGGCTGCAGCAATACGTCTCTCACGTCTGAAGCTATCTCCCCAGAAAGTGCAGCGCAGGTTAGACTATAACGCTCGTCGTCATCTTCGATCTGGTGGAGGGCGAATTGCGTCTCGATTTGATTAAACCAGAGCTCCACATCAGAGGCGTAGAATGTTGCAATTCTAAATTTGGGCAGATTCGTAGCTCGTTTCTGCGGCTGTCTACCAAGCGGTGAAGAACTCCGTGACGAGTCACTCCTCGAGTGGGAATGCAAACGTTTATCACGAGTAATCCGAGCAAAATCGGCTTTAAGGCGTTGATATTCCTCATCAGCTGCTCGGAATTGAACCTCATTGTCTTCACTGTCAGGATGATAGCTATCTTTTGGTCTAGCACCCGCACCTTCTAGAGGCGATGTCATGAATCCTTCGCTGTCGTACTGCTTAGACATGATGAAATAGTGTTTGTGAAATTATTTAATTAATGAAGCACCTGGGGTAGCTGGCCTATTGGCTCTGTGCCTACCCCAAATGTGTTTAAAATGGCAAGTCGTATTAACACATGCCAACTATTTTTGATGCGCTGTGCGCGGACAGGTTGTGCAATGCCGTAAAAATCAGATGAAATATGTCTGTAATATGTTGAAGTTAGAAGTGTAGACTTTAGCAAATGTTCATGCTATGTCGCATGGTGCGAGAAACGGGGGTTGCAGATTAGTTGCAGAAATATGTGTCGTTGAAATTTCACCTAAGTGCTGTTCACAAATTCACAAAAGGTATGTATTAATTAAAATGAAAACTGTAGGTCTATATGAGACATAAAACGTTTTCACTGAGTCACACACATGCAAAATGGTAGCGTGAAAACCGTAGGTCGCAGTGGTACATAAAAACAATATGCCAGATATAACTGTGATAAGCTATGCTAAGCTATTATAATAGTTTTTGTAAATCGACCTGGGTGAAAAAAAAAAATTTCACACAAGTCGAAAAACACATTCAATTATTTGCAATGTTTCGCGATAGCGCAACTGTCAAATCGAATATTTCTGTATTTATATAAAAATTTAAGCTTCAGAAATAACTATCATGAGAAAATTTCGTTCTCAAACTGATAGACTAAATGTGACTGCGAAGAAAAACAGTGACATTTGTGATTTAAGAATAGTATCTAACACGTGACAGACAGTAGTCTATGTTGATAAATGATAAAGTGTATCATTTCGCTGAAAAATGATATCTGTGATGAACATTCCATGTTTTTTTTTTTTATAATGGTACATTCATCACCGAATCACTTCATAAACGTCCGAATCAATCGCTCGCATCGATTCATTGATTGACGTATAAACCGACTGTGTTCGATGGCGGTTGGTTTATGTCGCTTGTGTTGGGTGTGTGTGTATGATCGGCGCTCACAGCCTGTACGGCAGGCAGCGTGTGGCTTATAGTCTGTAACGGTAAGCTTTGAGCGATGCGTACATAATATACAGTCAGCATCCCTGTCTCGCCTCACATTAGCATATTCATCAGCTACTGCGTGCCCTAATAAGGCGCTGAATAGCCTAGCACGATTACAAACACCAAAAGCGTTTCAAAGTGAATAAAAAATCTCACCAATTAGTGACAGAATTTCGTTTTCGAAACGACTTATTTACACATTTTCTCCCTCAATCGTGTTGAAAAAGAAAATTTACAAACAATTAAAGACATTTTTTATTACAAACTGTCCGTGTAAAATTTGGAACACGTGACTAATAATCTCCACCAAATCAAAATGGCGGCTTACTTTATGCTAATGTGGTGCGGGGGCACAGGTTCACTGTTCCGATGCATGCCGGGTAGGGGGGAACACGTGGGTGCCCACGGCGAGCTTTGAGTTAAGTTAGGGAGACCAGCGACCAAGATGGCGCTCACCTACCAAATACAAATATAATATTCAGCATTCTCTGAAATAACATATGATAATAGTACAAAATATTGACCTACGGTCCTGGAATATTTTAGCAGACCAAATAAGACCATTTATTGACATTCATTTAGGGAAACAATTTATTTTGGCTCTAAACCTATTAAAGGTTACCCGAGTCGAAGCGGTAGTAGAAATTTCTGTCGATTTTAGAAAAATCGTGAAAAAATTTGACGAGATTTCGTCTGTGGACTTTAAGATCGAGTTACCCAATTATGGTGATCAACGATAAAAATAAGTTATAGAAAATACCCCCCTCCTACTCGCCTACAGTGGCATTAGTAGGATAAAGGCATTAAACAAACTCTTACTATAAAAATGATAGACTATGTCTATAAGAGTAATTTTCTAGATTCTTCTAGAGAATCGGCAAGGCCGCCATCTTGAAAAGGCGCCAAACACGTGGAATTTCGACCAAAAATTTAGAAAATTACGCCGTTTTCGACGCAAATAAACGTGCTTCTCGTCTGGTAACACTTTCTAACTAATGATACTGGCATACATATATTTTGACCCACAGCTTTCACGTACCTTGTGAAAAAAATGCGGATGATTTTTTTCCAAAAATCCACTAAAATTATGAAACTATCCTTGAAAACAGCAGTTTTCACCCGGTGTCTAGGTGAAAACGCTGTTGCGTGAACAATCAGTCGTCGAGGTCACCAATATGGCGTGTGGGATGTTGTCGTAGTTACCAATACGGCGAATTGAAGCTTACACCGAGGTCCCGTTATGGGTCATAACGGCCGATGAAAGACTCCTCCCAATCTTGCCATCAAACTCAAATAACTTCCTTCTCCGTCCGATCAACGGTATTAAATAAACTAGGAAACTGTCTTCTCTCTTGTCATGTTTAATTGATCAGCATGCTAAAACCACAATGCACAACCCTCCGCGCACGGCACGTCTCTATGACTTGGTGAGAGCGAGCTGCGGCACGTCCGCAGTCGCTGAGTATCACGCTTCAAGTGAGGGAAAAATACTACGGGCCGCACCACGCTGCTTTGCGTGCACACGACACCACAGTATGACAACGGGGCGGTCATCTCCGTCAGGCTGCGTCCAGGAATCTGGGGATGACCGCCACATTGACTAAGCGATGTCAGGATCCTACAGTAGCGTGCTCGGCCTCAGACCGCCAGGGCTCGAATTTCGAATCCTGTGTCTGGAGGACAGTGTCATCTCAATCATCTCACCATCCTCAGGAGGTTCTCCTGGCCCAGTTTAGCCTATATGTGCTCAAAGGTGGCCTAAAGCCCGATTCATTTCATTTCCATGCTGTATACCATAATAACATCTAAAGTCAACATGGTCAAGGGGCTTAATCATACAATTGTTCAATTCGTCCCAAAATCACCAAATTTGGACCACTTATAGCCAAGACCCTATAATTTTGATTTTTCGCGGGTGCCAAGCTGAACTCCCGCTGTGGGCGTCATATTGGACAAATCCAAGATGGCCGCCATTCAAATTAGGGTCATGACATAACTTTTAAAGTAATAGACAACAAGTAACAAGTAGTTTATTCTGATGGTCATCTTTAGTAGTAACTAGAGACGCATGCAATACCACTTTTCTATGATTTTCGAATATGTAGAATTGATTTTCGATGTTTTTAATTTGATTTGGGAATAATTTAAAGCACGAATCTATATATACATGGTATTTTCGTAAAAAAATATGACATTTTCAATATAATTAGGCCTATATATTTTTGTGCTTTAAATATTTTCCAAATCAACTTCAAAACATCATAAATCATTTCTACATATTTGAAAACAATAGAAACGTGGGCCAGGGAAACCTCCCGAGGATAGTGAGATGAATGAGATGACACTGCCCTCCAGACACATGATTTGAAATTCGGGCCCTGGCGGTCTGAGGCCGAGCAAGCTACCTTTCGATCACGCAGGATCACCACAATATTAAATATTTACGAATGAGCGGGGAAGAAACATTTCGATTTTTTGAAATTTGAAGGTCAGAGTGGGGTTCGAAACCGCGATCACCGAATCTCCAAGCAGGCAGCTTTAAGCACTGTAGCAGGGCCCCTGTTCTGGCTGTATGACAACTTTGTGTCAAACAAAGTATAGAGCCCCCTGATGAATTAAAATACAGTCAGAAAGAACAACCAACAGAGCCACCCAGTGAATTAAGTCAGTGAGAGACTCCAGTAAATGCTTCCATGCTGTATACCATAATAACATCTATAGTCAAGGGGCTTAATCATACAATTGCTCAATTCGTCCCAAAATCACCAAATTTGGACCACTCATAGCCAAGACCTTATCATTTTGATTTTTCGCGGGAGCCAAGCTGAACTCTCGCTGTGGGCGCCATATTGGACAAATCCAAGATGGCCGCCATTCAAATTGGGGTCATGCCATAACTTGTAAAGTAATAGACGTGGAGACGCATGTAATAGTACTTTTCTATGATTTTCGAATATGTAGAATTGATTTTTGATGTTTTTAGCTTGATTTGGGAACAATTTAAAGCACGAATCTATATATACATGGTATTTTCGTAAAAAAATAGGACATATTTTATATAATTATATATTTTTGTGCTTTATATAATTTCCAAATCAACTTCAAAACATCACATATTTGAAAACAATAGAAACGTGGTATTACATGCGTCTCTACGTCTGTTAGTTTACAAGTTATGACATGACCCTAATTTGAATGGCGGCCATCTTGGATTTGTTTAATATGGCGCCCATGGCGGGAGTTCAGCTTGACTCCCGCAAAAAATTAAAAGTATATGGCCTTTGCCATACGTGATCCAAATTTAGTGCTTTTGGGACGATTTGAACAATTCAGGGGCGAATATGGGTTAAGCCCCCTGATTATATAGGTTAGGCATGGTTAATCTTTGATCACATTGAAATGTTCTATAGTGGCAACAAGTGAGGTGAATCGCGATCACAAGTTGTCAATTTCATGCAGCTGTCAATCCCAGCAAGCACACAACACGTTGAACCAAATAATACATAAAAAATGTTTTCGCAATGTTGTTTCCAACCCATCCACTTCAGGTGCTCTAGCCTATCGTCTTAAATATATGTTTACGTAGCGTATTGAATTGTACCATAGCTATGATAGCATACCGTGACATATCGTATCATAAATTACAGTATTGTACAACGTAGTCCTACATTTACTATATTGCACGAAGATATACATTGCGTGTAATGATTTTGTGATTATAATTGTATATTAGAACAAAAACAAATACTTGCAGACAAATGAACATATTAGATGTATTGTGCTTTGTGGCTGTAATGAATGAATAAATGCAGAAATCCACACTATCATGACTATTAAACTACAATATTTACAATGTGTAAAATGTACTAAAGAGAACAATTGTGACCCGCCACGCGAGAAGGGCCGTTGGGTCAAAATTTTCAAAATTGATTTTTATTGTTAATATGCTAGCCGTGTCCTTTCGGTTTGGATAACTGAAAGAATATTTGAAAATATTCACAACTTTTTGCTTTATGACATTTTTAAATATTTTAAAATTAGTTATGTTATCATTAAATTTTAAATGACGTAAAAATAATTTGAATAAAGCCGCGGGAAGGTACCTTCTCACGTGGCGGGTCACAATTAACATTTATCGCTCACAGTGAAAACATCCAATTAAAATAATGTTCATAGTGAGAAACATCCAAATAACATAACGTTCACAGTGAAAACATCTAAATAGCATAGCGTTAACAGTGAAAAACATCCAATTGACATAACGTTCAGAGTCAAAAACATCGAAATAACATAACGTTAACAGGGAAAAACATCCAATTGACATAACGTTAACAGTGACAAACATCCAAGAAATATAACGTTAGTGTGAGGTTTGTCCAGTATCCATAAACGATAGCTACACAAACACAAAATGTGTTTAATTATAGCCTTTACTGGTGCATAGCATTACATTCGCTGTAATGGGATACATTATTTTATTATTGATGGAAATGGCATGTTCAGATGTAAAAACTGGGCACTTAACAGGCTTGAATTGTCAAATCTTCACAAACCAAAAAGGCTAACGTTACTACTAGTCCCAGAGCTAGGGGGGTTTTATTTGTGTTGAAAGGTCCATACGATCCAAGAGTTCCACCTATAGTGAAATTTTCTCAGGAATCCGAATCTGCGCGTCTTACAAAAATCATCCTGTCCACAAGTACCGTAAAAACCCTTTAAACACTAGTACCGTCAAAATCGCAAACCGCAATTTGAAATATTGCGTATGAAGTGATTGCTTGCTAAAATTGTGGTGATTTTCCATTTAAATATTTTTTTAATTATTTATTATCCTCACATATGACACAGGCTTTCACATGGATGTAAAATATTTTGTGTCTGATCAATGACAAATACACAATATAGCTTTAAGTTGGTATTTTAAAACGTAATTTTACTCATTTTTCATACTTTTTCACTAAATAGACAAAATACTTTTCTCTCAGCCGATTTTTGTATAGTACAAATGTTTAGTTTTGATTCAAACATGTTCTAGAACTATTGTTGACTTAAAATTAACCCATCTGGAATAAAAATAATGAGTTATGTGAACATATTACTCGCTTTTTTCGTTAGACGTAAAATTAGCTCGCTTTTCTTCAGGCTCGGGAAAATTGACCAGATCTCACATTTTTGCCCACTGAGTAGTCTAATTTTAAGCTATATCAATATATTTGATATCAATAGAAAGCTACTGGCACAGGCCATCACATGGATGTAAAATATTCTGTATCTGATCATTGACAAATGCACAAAAAAGCTTTAAGTTGGTATTTTAACCCTTAATTTGACCTTTTTTTCATACTTTTTCAGTAAATAGTCAAAATACTTTTTTCTCAACTTGTTTTTGTGTATAATAAATATTCAGTTTTGATTCAAACATGTTCTAGAACTATTGTTGACTTAAAATAAACCCATTTGGAATAAAAATAGTGAGTTATGTAAACATATTACATGCTTTTTTGTTTACACGTATAATTTGCGCGCTTTTCTATGGGCTCAGGAAAATTGTATGTATCTCACAGTTTTGCCCAATGAGTAGTCAAATTTTGAGCTATATCAATATATTTGATATCAATAGAGAGCTACTGGCACAGGCCATGGATGTAAAATATGTTTTGTCTGATCTTTGACAAATGCACAAGAGAGCTTGAAGTTGATAATTTAACACTTAATTTTACCTATTTTTCATACTTTTTCGGTACATAGTCAAAATACTTTTCTCTCAACTTGTTTTTGTGTATAATAAATATTAAGTTTTGATACAAACATAGAATTATTGTTGACTTAAAATAAACCCATTTGGAATAAAAAATGATGAGCTATTTGAACATATCACACACTTTTTTGGGTTGGATGTAAAATTTGGGCACTTTTCTTCCCCCCCCCCCCCCGGGGAAATTGACAGTGTTTCACATTTTTGCCCAATGAGTACTGGTTACCCAAATTTAAAATAATCTTTAATATCAGGTAAAAGTAACTATCAAGGGCTTTAACGTGGATACATAATATTTTATTTATGTTAAATACGAAATGTACAACAATTAAGCGCTAACTTTGTATTTTATCCCTCCATTTGAACAATTTCCAACGTTTTCTTGGTCAATACCATCAAGACTTCTCGCTCATGTTAACTTTATATGGTATAAATGTTTGTTATTACTTTTACATTCTCTGGAGCCATTTTTCAAAAGTTATCTTGACGACTGAAAAAGTGATCACAGCCACTACAAAAGTTATTTTAGTCACTGAAGAAGTGATCATAGCAACTTTAAACGTTATCTCAGCCACTACAAAAGTGATCTTGGCCACTGCAGAAGTGATACCAACCATCTTAAAAGTTACCTCAACCACTACAAAAGCTATCTTGGCCACTGAAGAAGTAAATACAGCGACTTTAACAGTTTTTTATTCACTACAAATGTGAACTTGTCCACTGATGAAGTGATCACAGCAACTTAAAAAGTTACCTCGCCAATGCAAAAGTTATATTGGCGAGTGAAGATGTGATCACAGCCACGTTAGAAGTTATCTTAGCCACTACAAAGGTGATCTTGGCCACTTATAAACTGGTGTCAGCCAATTTAAAGGTTATCCAAGCCACAACAAAGTGATCTGGGCCACTGAAGAAGTGATAATAGCCACTTTTAAAAATATCTAAATGACTACAAAAGTGATCTTGGCCACTGAAGAAGTGGTTACAATAACTTTAAGAGTTATCTCTGCCACTATAAAATTGATTTTGGCCACTGACGAAGTGCTCATAACGACTTTAAATGTGATCTCAGCCACTTCAAAAGTGATCTTGTACACTTAAGAAGTGATCTCAGTCACAATAAAAGTTATCTCAGCCACTACAAAAGTGATCTTGACCACTAACAATCTTATGTCAGCCCGTAAAAGTGATCTTAGCCACAAAAAAATGATCTTAGTCACTGAAGATGTGATCACAGCCACGTTAGAAGTTATCTTAGCCACTACAAAGGTGATCTTGGCCACTTATAAACTGGTGTCAGCCAATTTAAAGGTTATCCAAGCCACTACAAAGTGATCTGGGCCACTGAAGAAGTGATAATAGCCACTTTTAAAAATATCTAAATGACTACAAAAGTGATCTTGGCCACTGAAGAAGTGGTTACAATAACTTTAAGAGTTATCTCTGCCACTATAAAACTGATTTTGGCCACTGACGAAGTGCTCATAACGACTTTAAAAGTGATCTCAGCCACTTCAAAAGTGATCTTGTACACTTAAGAAGTGATCTCAGTCACAATGAAAAATATCACAGCCACTACAAAAGTGATCTTGGCCACTGAAGAAGTAATCAAAGCCACTTTAAACGTTATCTCAGCCACTACAAAAGTGATCTTGGCTACTGAAGAAGTGAGCACAGCCACTTTAAAGGTTATCTCAGCCATTGCAAAGGTGATCTTGGTCAGTAACAAACTGTTGTCAGCCACTGACAAAATTATCTAAGCCACTACAAAGTGATGTTGGCCACTGAAGAGATGATCACAGTCACTTAAAAAGTTATCTTAACCACTACAAAGTTGCTGTGATCACTTCTTTAGTGGACAAGATCAGTTTGTTTGTGACCAAGATCAGCTTTATGGCGGATGGGATGATTTTTAAAATGGCTGTGATGGCTTCTTAAGTGGTCAAGATCACTTTTGTAGTGACCTAGATCATTTTTTGGTGGACTGACATAAGATTATTAGTGGCCAATAACACTTTTGTATCGGCTGAGATGACTTTTAAAGTGAATGGGATCACTTCTATTGAGGACAAGATCAGTTTTTTGTGGCCAAAATCACTTTTACGGGCTGACATAAGATTGTTAGTGGTAAAGATCACTTTTGTAGTGGCTGAGATAACTTTTAAAGTGACTGAGATCACTTCTTCAGTGGCCAAGATCACTGTTGTAGTGGCTGAGATCACTTTTAATGTCGCTTTTATAGTGGCAGAGATAACTTTCAAAGTTATTGTAACCACTTCTTCACAGGTCAAGATCACTTTTGTAGTCGCTTAGATATTTTTCAAAGTGGCTGTGATCACTTCTTCAGTGGCCCAGATGACTTTGTAGTGGCTTAGATAACCTGTAAATTGGCTGACACCAGCTTGTTAGTGGCCAAGATCACCTTTGTAGTGGCTGAGATAACTTCTAAAGTGGCTGTGAGCACTTCTTCACTCGCCAAGATAACTGTTGCATTGGCGAGATGAAGTTGCTGTGATCATTTCATCAGTGACCAAGATCACTTTTGTAGGGGGCTGAGATAACTTTTAAAGTCGCTGTGTTCACTTCTTCAGTGGCCAAGATAATTTTTGTAGTGGTTGAGGTAACTTTTAAAGTGGTTGTAATCACTGCTTCAGTGGCAAAGATCACATTTGTAGTGACTGAGATAACTTTTAAAGTCGCTGTGATAACTTCTTCAGTGACCAAGATCACATTTCTAGTGGCTGAGATGACGTTTAAATTTGTGATGATCACTTCTTCAGTGGCTAGGATAACTTTTGTAGTGGCTGAGATAACTTTAAAAATGGCTGTGATCACTTCTTCAATCGTCAAGATAACTTTTGAAAAATGGCTCCAGAGAATGTAAAAGTGATAACAAACATTTATACCATATAAAGTTAACAAGAGCGAGAAGGCTTGCTAGTATTCACTAAGAAAACGCTGGAAATTGTTCAAATGGAGGGATAAAATACAAAGTTAGCGCTTATTTTGTGTACATACCGTATTTAACAGAAATAAAATATTATGTATCCACGTTAAAGCCCTTGATAGTTACTTTTAACTGATATCAAAGATCTTGGTACATTTTTTTATTTTGGGTACCGGGTACTCATTGGACAAAAATGTGAAACACTGTCAATTTCCCTGGGCTGGAAGAAAAGTGCCCAAATTTTACATCCAACCCAAAAAAAGTGTAATATGTTCGAATAGCTCATTATTTTTTATATTCCAAATGGGTTTATTTTAAGACAACAATAATTCTAGAACATGTTTGAATCAAAACTAAATATTTATTATACACAAAAATCAGTTGAGAGAAAAGTATATTGACTATGTAATAAAAAAGTATGAAAAATAGGTAAAATTAATGGGTTAAAGTACCAACTTCAAGCTCTCTTGTGCATTTGTCAAAGATTAGACACAAAATATTATACATCCGTGGCCTGTGCCAGTAGCTTTCTATTGATATCAAATATATTGATATAGCTCAAAATTTGACTACTCATTGGGCAAAACTGTGAGATACATACAATTTTCCTGAGCCCAAAGAAAAGCGCGCACATTTTACGTCTAACCAAAAAAGTATATAATATGTTCACATAACTCACTATTTTTATTCCAAATGGGTTTATTTCAAATCAACAATAGTTCTAGAACATGTTTGAATCAAAACTAAATATTTATTATACACAAAAATTAGTTGAGAAAAAAGTATTTTGACTATTTACTGAAAAAGTATGAAAAAAAAGGTCAAATTAAGGGTTAAAATACCAACTTAAAGCTTTCTTGTGCATTTGTCAATGGTCAGATACAAAATATTTTACATCCATGTGACGGCCTGTGCCAGTAGCTTTCTATTGATATCAAATATATTGATATAGCTTAAAATTTGACTACTCAGTGGGCAAAAATGTGAGATCTGGTCAATTTTCCCTAGCCTGAAGAAAAGCGAGCTAATTTTACGTCTAACAAAAAAAAAGCGAGTAATATGTTCACATAACTCATTATTTTTATTCCAGATGGGTTAATTTTAAGTCAACAATAGTTCTAGAACATGTTTGAATCAAAACTAAACATTTGTACTATACAAAAATCGGCTGAGAGAAAAGTATTTTGTCTATTTAGTGAAAAAGTATGAAAAATGTGTAAAATTACGTGTTAAAATACCAACTTAAAGCTATATTGTGTATTTGTCATTGATCAGACACAAAATATTTTACATCCATGTGAAAGCCTGTGTCATATGTGAGAATAATAAATAATTAAAAAAATATTTAAATAGAAAATCACCACAATTTTAGCAAACAATCACTTCATACGCAATATTTCAAATTGCGGTTTGCGATTTTGACGGTACTAGTGTTTAAAGGGTTTTCACGGTACTTGTGGACAGGATGATTTTTGTAAGACGCGCAGATTCGGATTCCTGAGAAAATTTCACTATAGGTGGAACTCTTGGATCGTATGGTCCTTTCAACACAAATAAAACCCCCCTAGCTCTGGGACTATACTGATTCATCACAGAGATGGTGATGTAGATTTTGACCGATACATTTTACAAACATGCCCACCTCATAGCGGTATTTTTCTGAACTAACATGCAGGCAATAGCCACACATTTTAAAACCAAACTATTTTAAACATCTCTTTTTTTTGTCAAAAAATGTTTGGTGTAAAACAGACTTTCAATGATCATAATTTTATATATTGTTTTTTTATGATGCAGCATAATGCTGGCGAAACTTATTACAGAATGTTGACCAAAATGATGTTCGAAAACATGACATGTGGCCAAATTAAGTTTTGTACTCTTGATATCACAGGTTTTTCACTACGTTTTATTAATTTTAAGTTTTCACGATTTTTCTTTATCACAGAAATGTTGTGCACTATATGGCAGTATGGTTTTCTTTAAGCACACCTATTTCCTCTTCCCTATATTAAAACAATAAAATATAATTTGCAATCATAATAATGCTAACGTTATGGACCATAACTTATGGTACACATTATCGTGGAACCTGCCATATATATTTGAATAAAGTAGATAGGTATCCATGCAACAACTTGGCAAGGATTTTTTTAGAACTGTATTTTTGCTGAAGTAATGACCTTTAAACGAAGGTATGCAGTACATGTGATGTGACGTTTGATTATTCGAATAATTATCTTTAATGGTGTGCCCACTATATTGAGCATAACAATGCCATTTTCTGGTCTTTGCTTTGGTTTTCTGTCATATGTTATCTCATCTCCGTCTATATTATGACCTATTTAGTTGTTATTTGTTTACTGCCAGTAGATAAAAGTCATTTCATCATCCAATTACATAGCCATAGACCTTGCGCTAATGGCACGTTTTTCACCTACAATTTGGCAAGACTAGAATAATAATTCAAATACATTCCTTTCACAAATTCTTTCTATCTGATAGTCTAGCTGACTGATTCAAAATAATAATTGATCGAAATTTTGACTTGAATTTATGGGGTTTTTAATATATATACTCCAAAACAGCATAGCTCGACACCATGAAATTTACAATAAAATATTTTTCTAGTATACTCTACATCAGCACCATTTAAAATAAACGAATTTTTCCTATGTATAAGCCTGTAAATCCATAAACAAGTCACTCTGAAATGGGCGATAATTAATATGAACTATGAATAATGAACTTCTCATCTATTATCATTAAATCATTCCGCTAGAAAAAACGCCATCCTTAACAGTTAGCTCACAAAAAAAAAAAAAATTATAGATGCTATTGCATGAGATAGAGGCATAGACATAGTTTTGTTTTGGAAAACCCACCTTTTCCTCATGATTATGATACATATATTCCATCATTTTCGTCCGGATCTATCCAGGATTTACTGAATCACTATTGGATCAACGTTAGTTCGATGTTGGAAATGCCGGGTGATGCCCCATTGCTGCAATGAATGAAATCAGGAAGGTCAATAATGAGGGTCCATTGTAATAGACAACTAAAAAAACCAGCACCCTTTATGCACCATTTACATTTAATAATTAAAATATATTTATCCAGTAATATTTTAATGCCGGGCCAGCGTCGCAGACAGCGGCTCAGCTTTGAACCAACATTAGGTGTTTGATATAGACTGCAGAACCTTTTAAATGTTGCATTTCACAGATGAAATACCACTGCTGTGATTCTAGCAAACATGAAACTGCGAACCAATATTGTTTTAATGTTAGGACAGCGTTGCAGACAGTGATACAGCATTCAGCCAATAGAGAGACAATGGAATGTGTTTACTGTGCTCTCTGAATATATATATGCTTTCATTTGACAAACAAATATAATTATATTCAGTTAAAAGTACAAAAGCTCAGTGGGAACTTATGATCTCTAATATTTAAGTCCAAATTCTGAAGTTAAAAGTCTAAAATGCCATTTCTAAAAGGTTCTGCCAAAAAAAACATCAGCAAAATTTCAACCAATCTGTCATAATAAAAATAACTCAACAAAATTTCAAATGTCTGCCAAAATACTCATTAAACCAAGTCCAAACATTTTTGTTACTGGAAAAATTACAATTCCTCCACAATTCCAATGTGATCCCTAGGTATTGGGGAGATGTGCTGTTTTTTTTTAAGAATTCCCAGTTATTCTGCATGGTTGGATTTATTCAGGATTTTCTGCATCACTGTGGATCGATGTCGGTGCAAAGATGTACATGTTGGACAAAGCCCCTTTCATTGTACAGTGACATTTTGACCTGTCAATAGGGGCCTTTTGTAATACGTGACACCCTTTAAGCACCATTTACATTTATTAATTAAAATGTATTTATTCAGAATGTTCCCATGCAGGGCCAGCGTCGTAGCTATGTGGCCCATCATTGAACCAATATGGCGTGTTTAATATTGCCAGTATAAAACTACATTTCACAATTGAAATAACAGTTGCAATTCAATTCAAACACGAAACGTTGACTAAATTTTGTTATAATGTTGGGCCACCGTCGCAGACAGTGACGCCACATTTAGTCAACAGAGAGACAAGTCAATGTGTTTACTGGGCCCTCTGAACGTGTTTCCTCTTAACAAACAAATATATATCATTTAAAAAGTACAAAAATCTCAGTGGAGACTTTTTATGTCTGAAATTTGAAGTCCAAATTCTGAAGTCTGAAATTCTAA
Source organism: Flabesymbios commensalis (assembly GCA_964017125.1). Lineage (NCBI taxonomy): Eukaryota > Metazoa > Annelida > Polychaeta > Terebellida > Flabelligeridae > Flabesymbios > Flabesymbios commensalis. Next base: position 40,769,226 of record OZ024917.1, read on the forward strand.
TCCAAAATGGCCGCCAAAACACATTAGCATAAAATAACCCAACAAAATTAAAAAAAACTCTAAAAAAATAGTCCAAACAGTATTGTTACCAGGAAAATCACAATTCCCCTCTAGTTTATCCTGGTGCCGCATATATTCAGGTTTTTATTTTTTATTAGCACATTAAGTAGCCTACCACATGTTAAAGATAAAATGTGACATCAATCAGCAAAATTTGAAAACAGTTGACCTCTTTTTTGTCAAATCTGAATAACTTTTACTCACTTGAAGTTGTGGATCGCGTCAGAGAGACAAGACTTCAAGTGGGTGAAAATTCAGATTAAATAATTTGGCGGTTAAAGGGTTAATAATATTACTCAACGATGTTCTCTACTTTTTTTATTTTAGCAGTGTTTAAAATAAATCGGCTGTGGGCTTATAATGACCTTATATTGATCGCAGCCTAATGCCATAATGATCACACCTGACCCCGTGAAGAAATAAACTGACATTTACAGTGTAGTGCAAACATTTAATTACAGCGGATATATAAAGGCTGCTTCAGTGTTATATACAGTGGCTTTTACGTGACAAGTACAGGTTGAGAAGGATATAATGGGCTATATGACTTCTTGAAGGCCTGCACTGTTTGAATCGTAGCTTACACAGGATGGGTCACAATGGATTCCAGTCTGTGATTGTTCGGGGAAGTAGTTATACAAATTCATGTATCTGTGGATGTGCTGAGCTGTATATATATGGAGCTGTTAAAGTTTATGTTTAGCCGGGTGTATGTATCGATATGTTGGTTTGTTCAGTCGCTATCTTGGCCAACTGTTCATCCCAACTCCGACTATCTCTATCCCCGTCTGGTCGACAGTCAGCAATAAACTTCGCTGACTCTGTTGCTCTCTTATTCTTTCTTTATTGATTTATTCAGACATAGTATTCGCTGTGCACTATTTCGGATAAGACGCGACGACCTTAAGCCACGTGGCTTAGCAATAGCAATACAAAAAATGTTCCCATTCACCCCGTTTTTCTTTGAAAAATCACCAGAAACACAAAGAAAATAATATTGTTTATAATAATTGTACAATTAACATGAAACCTTCTGAATATTATGTCTAATATATTGATTGACTGGCAGCTAGGTGTATTATGGTTGATTTTATTTCACTAGGTGGTACCTGTAGGGTCAAAGTTTGGAGAAACCTCTCAATTTTCAACTTTTATCGACAATTTTTTTTTGTCACTATGTCAACCGCCTTTTTTTTACGAAGGTTTCAATATTGTGAAGGACACACATATGTGACCCAATCTGGCAAAATGAGACGGAAGTCGCGTTTTAAGGGTATTGGAGTTATTCTCAGATCCTGAATCTAAACAAAATTACTTTTAAAATGAGGTGGCACACAAGCCTGTAGGTTGAATAGCTCCAACGATGTAACTCAGGCCTAATCGGAAAATATCAATTTAAAAATCGTGTCATTTCGAGAATGTCACCAGGAAGGATTTTTTTTAAATAGACATATTTGGACAAATGACCAGTATAGTAGGCCTACTTCTTTTTAAAGAAGAGGTAATCCCAAGTATACACTGCGTCACGGCTTAGGGTTGGGTTTCCTATGCATCTGTATATATTGACTGGCCCATTTCTTTCTTAGCCAAAGTTGACAAAGAAATAAAAAACACTTGATTGTACAATATTGAAATTCATTTATTATTTATTATTTATTATTCATATATATTGCTTTATTACTGCTTCATTCTTTGTCTCCATCTGTTGCATTTTTATTCTTTTCTTCCTGCAAGTAAACACAAAAAAATTTATGTCACAAATGCTCTTACAAACAATATGATCAACACAATACACCCTTCATACATCTAAGGGAGCACATCATTCAATCCCGGGGGGGGGGGGGGGGGGAGTGGGGCTGTGAATCGCCCTCGTCAATACACACTTTAAAATAAATACAAATTACAAGAAACTACAACTCATAAAGACGTCTAAACTTTACCCAATTGTAATTATTTTGAGAAAATCTAATTAGTAATGTGATTATACATGCCTGTGAACCCCATAGATAAAAAAGTGCCACACCAACTTTATCTTGTATCACCCGAATACAATTTGCAGTGCAGTACGTGTAGAATAGGGTCACTGATAGCGGCCAATCACAAGCTTGAAATACTTGAAATACTTGAAATTTAGAGTGGGGAACATATGATGTCATCCATTTGCAAATTTTAACATGCCAAGTAGCAGTGTCTACGGCGGGCAGTGTACGGTATTCTACACTGCACATTTTAGCAAATTGTTTTTGGGCTGGCACAAGTTGGTGTAGCACTTTTTGTCAACTGCACAAAATGCCAGTCGATTCCCAGAAAACACACAACATTTGTATAACATTTGTACAACGTCGTCCCAACGTCTTCGACCTTGGTCCAACATTGTACAATTTTTTTACAAATGTTTGGTGTTTGCTGTGAGGCCTATGTAAATAATGAACCTGAACCAGAAAATCCTATCCCCAGCAAATAAAAAACGTCGACCCAATGTTGTTATAATGTCGGGTCAGCGTCGCAAACTATGGGCCCATAAGGAAGCAACATTGATACACGTACTGCTTTGCATTTGCTGGGTAAATCGCTCATGAAATAAATGTTAGGGGAACGTTCAGCTGACGTTTGTCGTTTGTTCCTCTTGCACAAACACAAAGCGTTGGCCCAATGTTGTTTCAAAGACAGTCCAGTGTCGTAAATGATGTGCCAACATTAAAACAACATTTGTCCAACGTTTTGTGTTTGCTGGGCAAATTGCTCATGAAGGAAACGTTAGGGGAACGTTCCGCCATTAAGTTTTCACATAGGCCTAATATCGTCCACTCCTAATTGTCGCACAGGGGTACAATTAGCCCTGGAACAAGTTTCCCGGTTGGCAAATAGCTAGCCTACCACACTGACATTTTCCAGTTAACTTAACAAGTTACCAGAGTGACTTGATGTACTGTAGGCATATACATACCACGCTACAATACAAGCTAGCTGTATCGTGTGTCATGTACATGGCATCATGGTGTGTAACAGTGCATTCACGGTAGGCCCCTACTGCATGTACTGGCCTACACAATGACTATCAGGCGAAGATGGCTGGATAAAACATATATTGATATTTTATATGAAGTATTCTCAATTTGCTAACAGAAGTGAAAGGTGGTAAAACTATCTCTACATTTACTTTTCTCTGCTTACTTACCTTAATGACTCGATGCTTCACAAAAAACCTAGATATAAATGGATAAATTCAATTCAACTGATTCAGCAATTCTCCCTGTTTTAAAATTCTGCCTGGAGAGAAAAACGGAAATGTTCAACACGCATGTGCAAGGTGACTGCCAGTATAAACACAAACGTTCCCTCGATGTTCTCCTAACGTTAGTGGAAAACGTTCTGTGTTGGTTCATTGCAAACTTAAAGGAAAACGTTCTGAAAACATTCCAGAAACATTGACATTTAACATAACCTATTGAGAACCATATACGAACGTTAGGTTAACGTTCTGTGTTGGCTGGGTATAGTACGTACACATTGTACGCCTATGGCCTACACAGATGAACCAATTTACTACTTCTATTACTTGATGGTGTAAAGCGTTGTCAACTGATCGCACTAGATATGTAGGCCTATAGTTTTTGTGCATTTGCAAAACCTTTTAAAAAAATGATTGTTTTGATCATTTAAGGCCATTTTAAATATCGTTGTATCAAAATATGCAGCTTTACTAGTGCAAGGCCTACTAAATCCTTGACCTTGAATTGCATAATTATTTTCAAATTTTAGGATTAGTTTGTGAATTGCTATGGGCATAATGGCAATGTTAAGCTTAGAACATTAATACGGATAACACATTACTTCCTCCGGAAAACAAAATGGTGCTTCCGATTGCGCATGGGCAGACGACATTTAATTGTCAAAAATATGTTGATTTTTGTGACAGCTAGGCAGGCCTGATGTTTCTCGCTTTATTTCTGTAATAATTTGTAAATAATTGTCAAGTATTTGTCAGTAACGTTGCAATGTCAATGACAAAAATTATTTTCCGAAAATAGAGATCAAGTGCGTACATTCTAACTGTTAGGCATTATGAAGTGTGAGTGTTTTTGTGTGATCATTTCGGAATTTTTGATTAACGGTAGACTAGACCGGGTAGATCTATGAGTATCAATCAATGATTTTGATTTGTCATTTTGTGAATAGAGCATGTAATGTTGACTCCGAGTCTCCGTTGTCGTGTTGAGTCAATGAGTGTGACACTGACAGTGACCAGTGCCGTGGTGACAGTGTGACTCTGTGAATGTGAGTGATTCTTTGATTGCTCCAACACTCGCAACAGTAACTTCGTTAGTCTGACCCCGGGCCTGGCCCTGACCTTACTGTTAGGTAGGCCTAGGCTACATTCAATACATTTTTAAATTGTCCTTAATAAAATTATGGCATTTTATGCTCAGCCTTTTTCGTAACTGCCGACCTGCTAAAAGAAATATTTGACCACATTCCACAGTTTTCACTGAGCAAGAAAAATCCTGCACGCTACACTAGGCCTACAGTCTTTCCGACGATGGAGGATGGTCCAAAATAAAAATAAGCTTTTTAGTATCCAGTCGCTGAGTTTAGTCAATTTTCAAGTGATTGTCACGAAATTTTGTAACCATTATTATCTAGTAATTTGGCAACAACCCTGAAAATTTCGTGAAATTCCATTGAGCATTTCAAAAGTTAGACCATTTGACATGTAACACAATTCTGAGAATAAACCGGGATGAATAATAATGGGTTTATACATGTTATAGAGAAGCGTCATAAATAGACATTTACTGCATGTCAAATAGTCTAACTTTTGAAATATAGGATATTTTTTTACGAAATTTTCAGGATCGATGCCAAATGAATAGAAAATAGGGTTTACAAAATGTTATGAAAATCTCTTTAAGAATTGACTGACTGGATACCAAAAAGCTAACTTTCATTTTGGACCATCCTGCACCGTCGGACAGACTTTAGATCCAAATCTGAGTTATAAAGACGTCCAAAAGATGACACCTCAATGTAATGTAGCAAATTGTTAAGCAGGATGTAATGTAGCAAATTGATCCAGGATTTAAAAAAATAGGGGGCACAGGGGGTTCTTGGGCTCGCCTCGCCCCCAAGATTTTCTTGGCCAATTTAGGGGATTTTTTTTTAAATTAGCACAAAAAGGGGTGGGCATGCAGTAACAGTATCAAATATACCACATATGCACATAACAATCAGAAATATGGGCGAAGCCTCCGGGGGAAGGGGTGGGCTTGGTTGTCATGGAAGAAGAATTTTTTTTATGGATTTTCGTCCTTATGGCTATGAAACTTCCATTTTTACCCTCTGTGCGTCCCATGAGAAAGTGCAGGGCTGGCAAACAAAACTTCACCTAGGTTTCAACCCTGGACAAACTAGTGCAGCCTTCCCAAGGTATCTCAAATCTCAGAGATTCCCACATTGTTCTGTCCAAACGGTCTTAATGATGTCCTCCAGATTTTCTCATAGGGCAGTGGACAAAGACTATTTTCATTTTTTGCATTTTTTTACAAAAATTAAAAAAATGGCACCTGCGTGAAAAAATTATCATAAGGGGCCACAGCATGCCTGTTCCACTTACCTCTACAAGCATTTGTTGCAACAATTATGGAATTAAAGCAGGGCTAGACACTAACTGATTGGACCTTCTTGCCCGAAGGGCAAGCAATTTTTTGGGGTACTTGCCCTTCCAATTTATCACTTGCCCGACTTGCCAGTGACATGCGTGTCTTTTGTGACAGTCCTTGAAATTTTAAATTCTGCTAATTGAAGCTATTGCCCAGGGGGTCATTGTCTGTAATTTTTTACTTGCCCTCACCTAAAATCGGTTGCCCCGGGCAATGGGGCAACCGTTAGTGTCGAGCCCTGATTGAAGGCAAGAGCTGGCACTATTTTTCGTAATTGCGAGAAATCTAATGATGGGAACCCCTGGAAAAGTGCCATTCAAAACAAATAATGCTTTTAATTCTACAATGATGACTTCATTTCTACCAGTAATAGTGAGCAAAAAGAACAAACAAACAGAAAAAATATGTCTTTTATTGCAGTGTCTCACAAATTGACATAAATCCTGAGAAAAACATGAAAAAATCATCAAAATGACTTTTTTGAATGTACCTACCTCTGTGTGACACAGGCCACACAGCCGGTGTGGCAGAGGCTGTGCCGTGGCTGTGTCACGCCGCCGGCACCGAGCTGTGCAGTGCCAGTGTGAGCCTGTGCCAGGTTGTGCCTGTGTCAACGACACTGCCTGTGCTTAACCAGGTGTCTGACCGGACGAATGGATGCCACTGGTGGCTTCGTCACTCTCAATACCAGTGCTGATGATAAATAGGCGTGCGATTGCACACGCATGCCATCACGCGCCTAAAACAAAGTTGAGGAGTCGAAAAATCTGCACACCTCGTACAATGTACACATACAAAGGCAACACCTACTAGTAGTAGATTGAAAATCACACTCCTTCTTCATACTCCTTGCTCATTAAAAGAGTGTGATTTTCCACTCTCCACTATTTTGCAAATCATCAGCACTGCAGTACACTCTCAGTACTCTGTTAAGTAGTACTGTAGTACGGAGCGTGAGTAGATTTCGTACGGAAGCTCATTTGAGTAAGCCTGTGTAAGTGTGCCACTGCTAGCACCAGCGGCTAAAAGTGAAAAGGGCCCACCCCAGAGCCAGGGGGGGGGGGGGAATACACGGCTAGCCTTCTAATAGGGGTAGAGTAGTGAAGGGTATTATGGGCTGAGGTAGCCGAGTAAACAAAGTCTCTGGGCGAGTGCAGGCCAGCGCTAGGGCTGAGGCAATTTTGGGCGTTTTTGACATATTAAAGGGATAGTCAACTGTCAAAATACACGGGACAAGGGTGTCCCCAGAATGCAACAGTGGCCCCTGGGCCCAGTTGCATTAAACAGGCTCAAGTGATCCTGTTATTTAGGCCATTCTGGATCAAATATGAGATCAGATGATTCTGTGAATTTTAGGTGTTTCATAAAGGGGTTTGAGCCAAGGATCAAATTATCCACTTTTTGATCCATTTTTTTCAACATCCTATGGGGCCTCACTTTTAACATTTCTGAAAATAGACTACATCTAGGCTATATCTATAGACTACTAGACTATAGATTAGGCATAAATATATAGTCTAATATAGCCTAGGTTTTTTTAGGCCACACAAATTTATTTAATTGTTTTACCGAATCGCCGCCAAAATCTCCGAAAAGGGAAAAAAAAAAATTGAAATTTCAAAAATTTAATTTTTATTTTTCCTGCCGTTATGGATTTATTAATTTCAAAGTTAAAAAAAAATGAAAACTGTTTCTTTCTTACTGTGACGATGCAATAAACAGTCATTACTTTCGTTGTAAGCAAAACTGACACGCTGCGGTCAGTCTGACACAACTCATCGTGCAGCCAGGTGCCGACATCAGGTGTGAAAAATAGCTGATAGATCAAGGCTGACACTGTGCACACACATTACACTCCAACTCAACCCGAAACACTTGGATTGATCGATAATACATTGCCAAATAAGAATTTCAAAACAAATGTTATGGATGACATTCTCATTGATATAGTCAATGGCAAACAGGCAGTGTCAACTCTGGGCCGGTATCTTCCTTGTTAACTGAGCATTGGAGTTTAACACAACGCACGCACACAGACGCTATCTGTGAATGTTGTCGGCGCGAGACGTCAGGGCAGTGTTGTTTTAATGCTGGGCCACCGTCGTCAATGGTGACCTACATTGGACCGGCATCTAGATCTGACACACAGCGTCTTGTTGTGCAGTTATTCAGCTGGCTGCCGCGGCTTTTCATTCACGTCTTATCTCTCTTAGTTTGTCCAGGGAAGTAGTCAAATAGAAAAACATGTTTTTTTTTTACTTTCATAAGACTAATTTTCTGTTAAACGAACCTGACCACAACGAACGAACCTGTACGTATGCAAAATCGGCCGCCGTTTTAGCTAACGAAATGGTTTGTTGATATTAAGGACAGGAGAGTTTTTTTGAAGCCAGTTCATAGGGTAGCCTACCTGAAAAACAGGGGGGGAGGGGCGTAAATTGGCCATACCTGGGAAACTCGTCGCTTTCTGTATTGTGGACCAATCTAAAAAAAATAAAACACCACTTTATCTGATTTTTTTTTTTTCCTGCCACCCGACAGCTCCAATGCTGAAAAAAATCGGTAAAACAATTAGATAAATTTGTGTGGCCTGAGCGACATCTATGAGGAAATAATTCACCAATTTCTTTTATGTGGGCTTTGTGTTGAATGAGACACAAACGGTTGTGTTACCATGGGGGTTTGGAAACAGTTGACCTCCAGCATATTGACAGTGAGAGCTTTCCAAGCCAACACGGCACACTCACCAAGTTTTGGTTTATTGTCGGCCAACATCGCAGACGTTGGTCTAACATGAAAACAACATTGGTTCGATTTATCATAGGGTAGTATCTTGTAATCAGTTCAGTCGCTGATATTAATGCCATCAAAGTGTACTCTATAGGCTAATGTAGGCCTACACCTGACGGTCCCACGTATGCCCATTTCGCAGTTGTATCAATCTTTAAGTTTAATATTTCAATTCTGTGTGGCCCCAGTATTTTCTTTTTACCATCATGAATACATTTATTCTGAGCCTTACTCGACATATACATCCCCCCAAAATTTAATTCAAATGGATACCTTCACCCACACATCGAAATAGATCGTTAACCCTCACACACTGCTGAATATAATTTAATTGCAGCATGTGTGGTTTCCCACTAGGAAAAATCTGGCACATTTTGTCTTCAAGAAAAACATGTGATGAACAACTGATCAGACATGGGGTATTCCTATTCAGTATTCGTTTTCATCTGTATTTGATTACATTTTTTTTAGTATTAATGTGTATTCAGTATTCATAAAAAATTATGAATACAAGTATTAGTATTGTATTCAATTACTTTTATAAACTGTTAAAAGCCCTGTATTCATGAATACTTTTTCAATACATTTTTGAATACATGTCATATATCACAGAGATTAATAAAAAAATCCCATTTGTTTTTCTTTTTTTCTCAGTTTCGAATAAAATAAAAATAAATGATTGTAACTTCGGCCTACTATTATTATTTTTATTGGTATAAAAGCTTGGTATGATTAATCATATTTCGCATGGCAGTGGGAGTGGATGCAAAGCATTCCTTTCACACTGGTCCAACTGATAAACTCCAGAGAAATCTCGCGAACTTCACACCACTAGACAGTTTAAGTGCCAGCTATGAGAATTTTTAAACGGGCACAACTAATTTATTTGTTTCTCCTTGTTGTGATCTTCCACACGCAGAACATTGGACTGCTATGTTGTGAAAAAGAGCTATTGACCAAATATTTCTGTGTCTTAACTCGTTGCGTTTTGACTTAATACTTCTAAAACTGTGTGTCTATAAAACCATGTGTCTATACGGTGCCTTAGCTAATTGACGCTAAAAAGCTGAACAAAACAAAACATCTGGTCACAGCTGATTTCACAAACCTGAGACAGGACAACAAGCTACTCCCTTAATCTTAGGGCATTAAGGCCTACATTAAAAATACGGTACTTGCCATCTCCGACAGTGCCCCTCCCCTGTCATCGATATCTGGAAAAATACAGAATGACCAGACTATTGACGATCACCGACATTGCCCCTCCCCTGTCACCGCCATTACAAAAGTTTGTTCACTCTCTATTTTGTGACAACATCTCAATATTTAATTGGTTACAAACCGAGGCCATCCCTACCCCCACCCTGCTCTGCCCAGTCTGCCTTGACACCTCTACCACTGGTGCGTAGGAAATAATCCACACAGATGAACACCTCAGCAAAGATTGTCAACTTAACAATGACTGCAATTAACCCTATCTGTGCTAGAATCGTCGCATTAAAATGTAAATGGAACATTATTTTATTTTCTAGAATTAATGTGCACAAAAAGTAGCCTTATGCATTATCCACCTAAAACAATATAAAATTTATTTTCTATGTTATAACATAATACAACTAAATACCATAACTGTATAAATTCTGAGCTATATATATTTATTTATATGTAGTCGGAGATGTAATCATATTTCACGACGAGTAAATAGGCTCCAATTTAATGCTATGCCCACATTCTAGACATTACATGTAATGCAATGTTGCACCAATATATTGCCAATGCATAAGAACACACTATTTCTACAAATTATATATTTTATCTTTGTTATTTATTCCCAAACTTGTACCTTAATCTTTGCGGTTTTATGTACTAATTACTGAAACAAGTTAGTATACAGCAAAATACAAGCATTTGAAACGTTTCATATAATAAAACGTAATACCTGGTACTTAACATGTAGCATTTCAAATGATTATCATGATTATGGGAGTGGTAATTTAACATGCTTTATAACAAGTAAAGACTTAATGGGAATCATATTACAGGGGAAAAAATTCGTCATTTTTATCCACTCGCCAGCCGGGCTAGTGGAACTAAAAAACCACTAGCCCTTTATGATTTTTTAATCGCCCTTACTAGTTTAATGTTTTTTATGAAAAAAATTGCCGGACTAGTGCGATATTGCTGAATCACTGGTTAATGATTTTTTCCCCTTCTGACCCATCTTCCGTAGGCTTAGCCTAAGCATTTTTGCTGCAGGTGGGCATAGTAGCTTCAATTAGCACATCTGCAGCTGTTTGAGCTCTGGTGAGGTTAGAGTAAATGGGCCAGTGAAATATGTACAGCCACCCTAATTGATTGGTTATTTATAATTATTACATGTACAGACAATTAATTTAATCCGACATTGGCTCACTAGTGTTCATTCCAACTTAGAGAAAGAAGGGGTTGTGTTGCCCACTTCGATGAAAAAAGGGGTCCATCTCAAAAAAACGTAAATTGTTCTGCAAATATAATAAAGTCAGTCATTTTAAACATAAAAATGATGTCAAATAAGCGTACTCTAGCCTCTATGGCTTCATAACACTGCAAGGCACAAAATAACTGGGATAAAAAGGTTATCTCAGGTGTATTATAGGCCTTTTCGTTAGGCCTATTAGCATGGTTATGTCCAGTTATTCACATCGTTTCAGCGTCCACATACATGCGCCAGCGACAACCCTATGTGTGACTGAAACTGGAGTATTAGCCACAGCTTGTATTCACACAAAATTGCAAGACGTTTTTGCAGACCTTTTTATGTAAGAATAATGCTTGATTTATCAGGCCAATAATGCATGAGTCATTTAGAATCAGCAACAATGCAAGACTGCATCTATTCACCCACAGCTCGTTGGGCAATGAAAAGTTGTCAGCATGCCCATGTATGTCAGAAAACTAGATAAATGATCTTCTTGATCAGCGCTATTTTGAACTGTGAAATATCGGGTGAAACGAATGTTGGGAACCACGATGCAATAAGTGACGCTGTGGGCTGTCATGGCTACCGCAGATCGGGCCACATGCAATACACGCGCCCACGCACCGCTGATTGACCAGGCCGTAGGCCTACTGGTCAGTAGTTTGTTTAACAACTTGGTGAACGTGATTTTTATGTCCACGTGTGTCAGCATCAAACTTGATTCAGTTGCTCACTTTTTAGTGTACCAAATCTTGAATTATGTGCGCTTCAGTGCTTCTCAAACGTAAAGGTATCTGATACACACAACCTGCACAACCACGTATGAGCCGAAACAACGCTCTGTAGCGCGCCACGACGACGATGCCTGTACATGCTGTGCGCGCTCTGCAGTTATGCGTAAATAGCCACACATGATCTGTGGATTGCGCCGGGAATCAGTTGCCAGCAGGGCGAGTGACATGCTGATTTACAATCGCCCTTACATAATTCTTGTCGCCACGGGCATCCCTGTATTATTTGAGTGATATTATACACATACTGAATATATGTACATAAATATATATTTATATCACTAGTGACATTTTTAAGTTTTAAATATTTCTAATGTATTCGTATTTGAATACATTTGAAAAGTAATGTATTCGTCTTAGAATATATTTTTTAAATGGAGTATTTGTATTCGAATTCATGACTTTACAATGTATTCATATTCGATTACATTTGTATGTATTCGACACCATATCTGCAACTGAGACAAAAAGCTATTAGATTACAAAACCAGTTAGTTAGCTATCTTTACAGCGCAAATAGAAAGACACCACAAAACAAACGTGGAAAAAAAATCAAAAAAAATATTTAATTTTTTTTTTTTTTAATTAGTTTTTTTTTTTAAATAATTTTCTCGGCGACTATAGTCGCTCACAGCAGGGTGCGCTTGGTTTATTTTGGCCGATTTTAGTCACATTCGCCCATAGCAGTGTAAGGGTTAACATCAGTTTGTGAAAACTGAAAATACCCCTTTTATCATGTTTATCATAATCATCATGATCATAGTGTGTTAAAAAAAACAAAAAAATACATTTTCTGTTTTACTTGGAAAAATGAAAATAAGTTAAAATAATTAGAAATATATGTAGGGAAATAGTCGATAATTGACAAAAACTGTTTTACCTTCACATTTGAGTCAATTTTTATCAATATAGCATGTAGCCTAAGTAGCAAATTCGCCGATAATCATGATAATACCAGCATATTCTTTTGATTGCTGCAACCTCAGAGATGATACATGGTACTACCCGAGAAAAAAAATATTTTGCACTTTTTTTTTCAAATTCAATCTTCTATATAACATGTATAACCAAGGCGATAAAAAAGTTCACTTTGAGACAAATGAACGTAAAAATAAAATTCTTACCAATCAAAAAGTGCAATATGGCCTTTTACATGCTTTTTTGTGTTTCTGAGCTCAACTAAAGTCATGCACATATATTGCATATATATTGATGAAAATGGCAAAATATCAACAATGAAGTAAGTTGAATTCTGAAATGAACATTATCGGTTAGTCTTGTGTCTCCCAGGGCACATGCGCATATTTTCCACGTGGTTACATGTTTTGTAGAGTGACTTTTGATTTTTTCAAAATTTAGGGCGAATTTTTGGTTAATAATCACAACAACTAAAAACAAAAAAAATATTTGTCCTTTTTAAGTGACTTGAAAAAAGTAAAAACAACTTGGAATACTGTATCAATATAAAACAGACCAACAGTTCATTTGATAATCAAATATCGGTGAAATATTTTAGATTAAGGCCTCAAAAGCATATTGAAATTGAACGTTTTCAGTTGTAAAGCGTTTGAAATTGAGCGTATTCAGATGCATGGTTGGTTACTCCTATAATGATGTAGTTTTAGCATTATTACCTCTGAAAATCTTTCAAAAAAGGCTAAATATGTGACGACAAGATATCACTTCACACAAGGGATCTGAGTTTAGAAGAATACCTCTAGAAACTAGAGGTGGCCGAAATTAAATGTTATCCCCCTAGTAGCCTACTAGGCCTGTGTCACGGCACAGACTGTGACCACTTCACTATTTAAAGTAAAAGTCACTTTAAATCTGTCACTTTTGTTTTGGCAATTTTGCGCTGAGCACTTGTCTTCCGCTAATTGCTCACGTAATTATTATCCGATTGTCATGAAATTTGGCAAGCATTATTTTCTAGTCCTAGGGCAACTACCCTGAAAATTTAAAGAACAAATAGTATGTAGTTTAAAAGTTAGACCTGCATACTTTGACCTGTTGACATGTAGTAAATTGTGAACTCTGACGCTCCTCTATATAACCCATTGATTTCATTCAGCTTTAATCGCGAAATTCCATACTTGTACTTGCAAAATTTCATGAGAATTGATTGAGAATTGACTGGAAAATCAACGAAAAACACCCAGCTCTGGTGGAAGTTGACTGCAACTACATGTCGCATAAACCGATACATGCTATAGAGAGTATCTAGCCAGATTCACTTAATAGATTCATCAACTAGGCCCAGGCGGCAGGGTGAATGAATTACTCAGATTCCATAGTGAATTATCTAGGCCTACCTATTTTCACGAAATTTTACACACATTATTTTCCACTCAACTTGCAGACTAGTCATCTAGACTACACTGAAAATTTTGTGAAGTTTTGATTTTTGAAAGTATGTCAGAAGTTAAACTATTCAACATGTAATGAAATTTCGAGACGAAGCTAATGGATTTATAGATGGCGATTTTTTCATGTTTTCTCTAAATAATGTATATTGAATTTCAGGGTAGTCGCAACGTGATCAGAAGATGATGCTTTGGTTGACTGGGGGATGTCGGGGGATGACCGTATTATCTCGTAGCCATACAGATTCTGGGTTTATAATTATATCAATAAAATGCCTCAGTTGACATTGAGAAGACTGTAAGAGTCAGTGTGATCAGCATTCTGTAATATGTGTACATTTTACTAATTCCCCAAACCCACATAATACAATAATCTGGAAACAATCCATTGATGTCATTCTCAACTTCTTTCTTACTTTATTTGTATTTCTTTTCAGTGTGCGGTTTGATGGTTTGATGGCTAGCAATTCAATATTTGGTACTACTGACCCAGACTGTACAAAATGCTATCTCCTACCAATGGTAATTTATTATCATAAAGTCTGTTAATTTGTCAAGTTAATTTGTTGTTTTTTTGTCTGCGAATTACCATTTAAATTTTTTGATGCATGCTGCAGTGATGACACAAATTTGTCTGCGCCACTCACATGAATGGTTTGACCTCTCATTCAATTTAAAAAGCAATGTTCAATAATATGTAGAGAATAATTTTGTCTTGCTTTTCAAGATTCATCCAGAAAGTGTGAAACAATTAATTGCAACTTTTCAACCTGCCAAACAGCAGATCTTGATGATGCAATGATTATGATTATCAATTTTTTTTAAATATTCAACCTTGAACATGTTGAAGGTTTGATGCTGAAAAATAAATCTTTCACCTGTATTTTGGCTTTCCACATTTCCTTAGCATTTTCGAGAACTTGGTTAGTCAATTACCTGGGTTTACTATGTAGCAAGGGCTATGTTAAATTATAGAGACTACCGTTGTCCTGCGCATAAGCGTGCATGAACTTATAATTGAAGATGCACTTAGTTTTCGAAAACAGGTGCATGCACTTATATTCGAACATAAAAAATATTTTAGGAAAAAAAAAAGCAAAATTTATAATTGAACATGAAATGACCTTGTCAACAGTCGCGCCCACAACTCTGTTTTCTAGGAGGGCTCAAGACGTGATCATTGTTATACAAACATAACGTTCTCCTTGAATGAGATTAATAGCTTGTCCAGCCTCGGAGTCTCTCCCCACTGACATGACACCTCCCCACTCTCCCACCCTTTGTGAATTGCTGTCGCCCACTTGTGCATCAATTTTTTCTTCGCGGATTAGTAATCCACAATAATCTGTTTAGATGAGTGCAAAGTTTATTTCAATAATTCTGGCATGGTAACAACAATCGACTAAATAGCTAAATAGGGGCAGATGTTACGGGGGTGATTCTTATAATATAAATTGAAAGGCTATTTTCTTCTTGTCGTTTAAGGTGTCAGATTAGGCGACACAATTCCTGTTTAGAGGGGTGCACTTCGTATTCGAAAACAAGTGCATGCACATATATTCAAATATAAAACAATTTTAAAACATCCCTAAAACATGCGATTTTCACTTATAAGTGCATGCACCTTTATGCGCGGGGATACGATAAGTAATTTGAATTCCAGCTTGTAATCAATATGCCAGCTTTCTGCTGGTATGGATCTTTTTACTAGCACTGTAATGTTTTATTCACAGCAGACCATGAAGACATGAAAATTAAACTTCCCAGGCAGTTGGATTCTGTGAAAAAAACAAACCAATTCCCATCAGAAAACCATCAATGGAACACTAATGAGGTAAAAATGTTTAGTTCTTATGTGATTTTCTAGGTTTTTAAAGTGAAAAAAAAGGTGGTCCAATACATGTATTATTATTAAGTACACTAGTCCAGAATTCGAAATAAAGCATTTACAGTTGTCCCAGACAATTCACAAAAATTTGTGTGAAACAATCAATAGCTCAGACCTATGCACTTCCCGTATTTTTCTACATTTTGTACACAACTAATACAGTACTAATAAGGGTTCACCAGATTGTGTACAGATTCACCATTTCTGTCAAAAGTTGTACATAATCGGCCTCTTAGCCTAATGATCCCCTACTGTAATGTCAGCATCCATTGTCTGTCATACATGTATGTCTGCATACAGTGCTAACTACTTTCATCCATGCACACACTAACTTAAGCAATGTCAAGCTTCTCGGCTGGTAGTGGGTATACAGTTCAAAAATTGTACAATTTGCTTATCCAATATGGCCCCCCAGCTCTTTCTCACAACTTGACATAAAAGCAAGTAATATTCATCCGATCTTCACAAATTGGATTACCCTGGTTGCGGTTAGAAATTTGGTTAATTAGCATATCCAAGATGGCTCTTCCTTACAAATTGAAGGTAAATGCTTTACAGTCACCAATATTCATGCGATTACACAATTTCTTTTCTGAAAACTCTGGTTTACCCCAGGTGGTAGAGTTTGAAAATTGGCTATATATTATCATCGTCACAATTTTTTTTCTCTGTATAACATTCTCTTAGGGATTACTCGGGTTTTGTTCGAAATCAGCTAATTTGCATATCCATGATGGCTCAGGATGCTTTATTTTGCAAAACAATAACACAGTCAAGAAAATAAGCTAATTTGCATATTTATTCAAGATGGCCACAGATTTCTGAGAATTTGGTGCTTAACTGTCAATTTTTTCAGGAAATTTTGGCAGATGTTACTTTTACACTGAAATGGCTTCTAGCATGCTCGAATGTCAAAAATATCACACCACTTTTATTTTCCATCCTATACTCATGATACTGGTCAAAAGATAACTCAATACATCATATGACTTTTGGGCTTTCTGGGGGGGGGGGGGACTATCGAGATCCCTGCCCTCAAGTCATTTTTCCTCTTGGCTCTATATAAACAAGTATCTCAACAATTTCTGGCATAAGCATTCTTTAAAATATGTTATATTGGCTAAGATTACTGAAATTATTATTTTTTTTATCTCAGGAGGTAGCAGCTGTTCTTATAGCGTTTGAGTTTCATGAAAAATGGCAAAGTACAGATGTAAAGCTGAGGTAAGTACATTTAAGTTAACCCTCAGAACACTGATGTCAACTGCAGTAGACATTCTGTGTTTTTATTATCACCTGTATAACCCCCGATAAGGAGCTGTTCAGAGTAAAATATGCTTTCAATCTTGAAACACTGATATATATATCGGGCGGTAAATTTCACAATTACAGTAGAACCTGCTATTGACAGCCACCCTTGTGACACAGAAAAAGTAGCCTTTTAACACAGGTGGCTGCCCATAGGAGGTTCATTTGTATACAAAATGCCATTTTGTGGAATGGCCAAGTGGCCTCCTATATGAGGTTGGCTGCTCATAAGAGTGGCTGCTCATAGCAGGTTCTACTGTAACACAAATTTTCAGTCACTTGAAGTTGTGTGTCGCGATAGCGAGACACAACTTTAAGTGACTGAAAATTTAAATTGAATAGCCCAGTGACGTACGATGTCAAACACAAATAGAGGCGTTTTTATTTCTTTAGTCGATCAAATCACTTTTATTTGAGATGAAATGAGCATTTAAGCATCAATATTTGCAAATATCTGGTCACAAATTGAACAAATATGAGTAATTTACACCGACTTGGCATTGTGGCTTGTGATAAAGAGAGCTTGTGATAATGATTAAATCCAGTGCTTTAGTATGCAAAATTATGTTTGATGAATTTAGATATATGGGAATAATAATTAAAAAAGCTAAACCACTTTTTAGCTTTCAAACTTGATACTTTGCCTCACTGGAAAAGTGTGCCAAGTCAATGAGTTTAAATAGGAACATTTTACTGAGTAAGGCAAATGGCAGCTAAATTGTTGCAAAACACCTGGAACTGTATTAGTTCCTGCTATGTTAAATATTACTGGAGCAGACACTACTAGGTAGTTCTTATACCCAGCAAACACGAGACATTCACCCAATATCGGTGCAATGTTGGGTCAGCATTGCTGACAGTGAACTTTCTATGCGCTTGTATTTAATTATAGACGTAATATACATATGTGTAATATGAATGTAATATAGAATTTTGTCAATTGAAAAAAACAATTCAAAAGCCTTCTGTACATGGATGTGGATCACTTTACTTTTTATTTATATATGTGAATGTCCAATGTAAAGCTGTACAGTAGCCATCAAAGTACATTTACAATTACAGCCCCTGTGTTTTATCATACTTGCAGGCCACAGAGTGGCAGCATGCTGCTTTACAACAGAAAGAAGGCTCGTTACAGAAGGGATGACTACTGCTGGAAGAAACGAAAGGATGGGAAAACAACAAGAGAAGATCATATGAAACTCAAAGTGAACGGTGCAGAGTGTATATACGGCTGCTATGTTCACTCTGCCATACTACCTACCTTTCACAGGCGCTGCTATTGGTTATTACAGGCTAGTTTCCACAATTTAATCATTTATCAGCTAGTGATGTTTTATTTTGAATAAATTTGTTTATTAGGATACATTTGAATACATTTGTTTTAGAGAAAATACCATAAAAATACCACAACCCATTATAATCTGGGATTCTTAGATCTTCAATTTATCCCTTTACCCTTATCCTGCTGATCACAACTATTGTTGTTTTTAACCTGTTTTACTAGTCCATCACATCACTGATATTGAGAATAAAATTGGTTTAAAAAAAGTGTTTTAAATGTTTGGCCTCAAATTAAACAAAGGGGAGTAATTTTTAGCCACTTGAGGTTGTGGATCGTGGTAGCGAGACACAAACCTGAAGTGGTTGGAAATTTTAATAAATTAACTTGGCAGAATAAAGGTTACAGAGCTGAAATATTTTTTTTATGATCAAAAAGCGCAAAGATTTTTTTTAAATTTGAAAGCATCATAAATATTCTAGTTAAGCTCTTTCCGCATCATTTGAATACCGGTACCTATTTTATTGGCCTACCGCCATTATAAATATTTTACTCTTTTAGTGCGTCAATCGACTGAAGTTGGTACCCGCACTGAAAGGGTTAATATATTACACTTTGGTGGCTTATAACATTGACTATTTTTTTACTGTTAGATATACATGTGGCTAAATTGTCGCTTGCCTACAGGGAAGATATTTTTTTCAGTTTTGGTTGATTTGAGTCACAGAAATCCTTTATTTCTGTCACATTGTTAGCACTGATACAATAAATCACATTTTGTTTTGCTCTTCCAGAACCCAGACCTTGTGATGGTTCACTATTTGAATGTTCCTTTGAGAGATGATGGTAAACACACCATTCCTTCACTACCACTGGGGACGCTGGAACCTGGGCGCTGGACTCGTGAAGAACTGATGAATGAGATTCGTCCTATGTGTATGTCTTTTTTATATATGCATGTACCAAGATATGCAGCAGTTGATGATTTCATGCGATTAAAAATTACATTGGAAAAAAAAAATGATTACAGAATGTTAAATTGTAAATTTCCATTTTCCTGATTTTATTTATTTTCATTGAGAAATAGTAATTCATTTACATGCTAATCAATTCTATTTCATATGTCATGTACAGCCAATAAAATTAAGGATTATTTTTACCAGACTGACAGAATGGTTCAGTGATTAAGATTGAACTTTCCTTGTCGTTCCTTACATTTTTCCGATTATTAAGATCTATAAATGTTATTCGACAGGTCGGGCTGGTGACTGTAAAGTTTAATCAGACATTACAAATTTAATCTTGGCACGGTCAGATGTTAATTTTATTGACTGCATGTATATAGGCCTACAGTAGGTATCCGGCATAGATCTGCCCCACTCAACCCTTACACTGCTGCATAAATTTGCAGCTTTTGTGGCTGTCCACTTCTGGCACGTTTTTGCTTCATAGAAACATCTGATCAACAACTGATACCAAAAATCCTTTTTTTTTCAAAATTAGTCAGTTAGCAATTCTTCAAGGGCAAATAGAAAGACATCACAACAAGAAAAAAAAAGTTTTCATAGAAGTGGTCCTCCAGAGCAGACTGAGCTGAGTTTATTTAGGTGACTATAGTCGTGTAAGGGTGAATGGACCATCCCGAAATACTGGCCACTATTGGTCTGTCTTGAGTTTTCTCTCAGTGACATGACTGTATTATCAGATTCATTAGATTTTCCAGTGACCTGGATCCAGTAAAAACACAAGCGCTGACTGAATCCAGTAAGGGACCAGCGCTGACTGGATCCAGTAAGGTGATCAGTGCTGGCTAAATCCAGTCGAGGGAGCAGCGCTTACTGGATCCACTAAGGACTGATGTTCAGTGGCTTATTGGATCCAGTAAGGAGCTGTCGCTAAAGTTTGCAATTCTCTAAAATACGAACACAGTATTGCATTTAACCACGAAAGCAGGGGGCATGAAACATTTGAGAAACCAGTTCCGTTTCTGATGCAAAGCTGGAAACCTATTACTAGAATATATCTCTAGCTGATGTTTTCAAAATTTACAAAGAAAAAGAATGAAAAATATCAGCATTTTTAATATATTAGAACATAAAAACTGCACATTAAAAATTCACAAAATGTCAATACAAAAAGGAGCAGTCAGCCACCCATCTACCAATACAAACTGTGCTCTTATCTCGGAAAATTGCTAACTGTTGCGACAGCTCCTAAGAGGACCATTGCCGGATCCAGCAAGGTGACCAGTCCTGCTGATTCATAGATAAGCATAGAAACTCACTAGACTGTGTGAGCATGTTGTATGTTTAGGTTAGAAGTCGTAATAAAGATAACGTTCAGCCAGACATGTTTATCATTTCACATGTATACTCATAGATGTGCAAAAGGCCCTGCCAAACCCAATTAATACGAAACGTTGAGCTGACCTTGTGCAAATGTTGTACTATTGTTTTGTGTTTAGTGGGAAGATATCAACTGCTTCATTGCAGCAAACTGTGACACTACCTCAAAGAATTCACCTTTCAATTTAAAATCTATACCCTTTAGCAATTAAAAATTGTTTATGTTTTAATTTGTTATTGCAGTTGCTAGAAAAGAGGAATCTACTTCACAATGCTCTACAAGCCAAAAGGTAAAATATTATTTGAATCCTGTTTTTTTTTTGTATTTTTTAATATTATTATATTATTCTTTCTCTATACTAATGTTGTAAAGCTACATTGCATTTAGCCTTTAAAATCTTTTAATTATTTATTTCTCCTTTCTCTTTTTTCATTCATTGAAAGCTGGCATTGCTGAAACAATATTTTTGCTTACTGCTAGTGAATTTAAAAACTCATTTGATAATTTGTCTTCTTGTGAATTATTTGAAATATATACCGGGTACCTTACACTTTTGATACATTTTTGTCAATATTTTTGCTGCCAGTTTTAAAATGTTTAAAAAGATGGGTAACATTGATGAAACCTTTTGTGATAACCATAGTATTAATTGGACATTTATTTGCGGAGTAATAAATTTACCATAAATTCAATTTAAAATTAAGATCTTGAAATTGAATAACATTTAATTCATCATTCCTCGACCGGTGTCACCGTGATAACCTGGGTTACACCTTGAATTACTGATTACCCGTTTAGACTGTGATAAAATATCTAATGTATAACCCCTCCTTCGATAATCACAGCTTCTAACAACAGTTTATCGTGTAAATTTTAGAAGCAGGTAAGCAGAATTAACTTGAATTCCAGTGTATCATGTGAAATTAGCTTTTTTGAGAGGTGATTTTTTCGGATTTTATAATGTGTTTTTTTAACCTCGTTAACCCAGGTCACAGTACAGTGAAACCTGTCACCAACGACCTTGTTGTTGCCAGGTAAAACAAGTCGCTGGTGACAAAAAGTTGTTGACAAAAGGGTTGACTTTTTAGTACTGTGACCGTGTCAGTTACGGTCATTGTACTCTAGCGGTATTGCTTGATGCGCATATGTGTAGCTTTAGAACTGCAACTATTTATACTATACATTATTTTTAGAGTATAATATATTTCAAATTCTAAAATTAATACTGTGAAACTCAATGACCTCGACCTCCTTTGTTTTCACCGAGCTGGCTAATACAATAAGGTATGGGGGAGGGGTCTTATATAACACTGTTTTTACCGAGTGACGTCACTGAGTTTCACAGAATGAAGTATGGGGGAGGTGGTCTTATATAACCTTGTTTTCACCGAGGGACGTCACTGCGTTTCAAAGAATTAGTGATAGCATAAAAATTAATGCACATCGTTAGTTGAATGTTTGGCTGCGCTATGCGACATTTGACGCCTGTCTTGGGGCCACATGCAAACTTGTAGGCCTAGTTTACGGTCATCATCACCTCAGGCAACACAACGTAACTCCAAAGTCGGTTGAAGGTTTGGCCAGCGGCGTAGACAGTGGGCCAACATTAAAACAGCAGTGGTTCAACGTATAGTCTGGAGGCTGGGCCTGAGACGCCATACCCAGCAAACACGAGACATCAACCTAATGTTGGACCACCGTCTACAACGCTGGCCTAACATTGGTCCAACATTATTATTACGCTGTAGTGCAAATGCAAATAGCAGTGAAGGCTTACAGTCTGGCTCCAGTGTTCCCAGGCATGCATTAAATATCTTTGAGCCCCACGGCGTGTGATTATACATGTAGATAAGTATATTTACAATGCATGTACTAATAAATCAATCAATCAATAATATATAAATAAATATAATATTGGAACTGAATATTGTGATTGATTTTCTGATGTCCTATATATCCCGCCTACATTTAATGTTTTTTTGTACTTCACTAAGGGGCACGTGGTAAATAGGGGTGGATAGCCAGTACAGCCAATACACATACAGTAGTCACCAAGTGCAACCCTGCACAAAGAAAATAAAGAAAAGTGAAGAAAACTTTTATGAAGAAAAAGTTTTCTTCCCAAGAAAACTTTTTCTTCCTCATTTGTGATAGATGCCACTGATCGTCAGTTGATTAAGACACTAAAATTAATTTATATTTTTAGACTTTTTGTAGTTTTTTAACTTTCAAAGCATTTTATTTTTAATCATATTTAACATAACATACAATAAAACAGTGTTTTGGATGACATTTACATCTAGTAAGAACTATCACAAATGAGGAAGAAAAAGTTTTCTTGGGAAGAAAAAAGTTTTCTTTGCAAGAAAACTTTTTCTTTTTTCTCCCAATAAAAGTTTTCTTCACTTTTCTCTATTTTCTTTGTGCAGGGTTGCACTTGGTGACTACTGTAACCCCAAACCGCAAGACGGTAATCCGGCAGTTACGTTATTGAAGGTGTGACATTTTACTGCCATGGGCCAAGGTTAACCTGCAAATATTTTACCAATGCATTTCATCTTCGAATTTGAGCATGACGATATATATAATGAACATTGTATTTAGATGCATTGGAATGATCAAAATGAGTTGTCAAAATATGAATATACCGGTATCAAAAAACTTAATAACTAAACTTCATACATTAGGCAAAATTTCAAACGTGCAAGCCCCAGAAGATCCTTTCCAAGTTAAGCGAGACGGTACACCAGGCCCGGTCTATGACGTCACCTGCATTTTCCTGCCGTTACAGCACGTGGCTGTGATGTGTGATGACAGACAGGCATATACATGCTCTGCAGTGCACTGATCGCCTGCGCCAGCGTCTGCAATCAGCTTGATTGTACAATTTGTAACAATTTGCCTACACATCTGGAAATGTGCATGGTACTCTCATACAATAACAAAAAAACTGTAGGATGGTTCACCTGCGGTCCAGACATTAGCCCAGCGCTGAGCCAACCTGCCACTCAGCCTATGGTATGGCAGACAGTCACTATGCCCAAGTGGCAGCAACATACTGTGCCGACCCAACACTTTTTCATTATACACTGGCGGCGGTTCCCACATAACCGCCGCAAGTAACTTTGTTGAAAATTATAGCCACCTTTGATGACAGTAGTCAAAACCAAAAAAAAATCGAAGTTGTTTAACACAGGTGGAAAATGCCCTCTTGCCAAATTATGAAGGTTGTAAGTCGCGTTAGGATAAATCTTATCCGTCCAAAAATAAAATAAAAGTCGTTGGTGACAAAAAGTCGGTCCTCTCAGGAGTCGTTGAACTCAGGTTTCACGAAATTGATAATTAATGCAACAAAATGGCCACCAGCCCAGCAAACACAAAACATTTGTATAACATTTGTGCAACACCTTTGACATTGGTCCAACATTGTACAAATGTTATACAAATGTTTTGTGTTTACTGGGAGTACCACGGTGATCATTTGTGAATACAAAATGTGTGAGATACCATGAGGACTGTAATGTTCTACCGCTCATCTAGATCTATTACTATCCAACTAAAAGACAGATGATAATAGGTGATAGTAAGAACTGATGTTATGTATAATGCTCAATACAAGAGATTTGAATAGTTTGCTACTGTGTTTTACATCACATGGGCTTCATATAATTTTATCAAAATAGTTTTTTTTACAGACTGAAGATGCAATTGAAAAAATTGTTGATCGACTAATGGAGCAGTCAACTACTCTTGTACATAAATCAGACTGCGGCTGTAAACAGCCATGTCTGGGGAAATGTAAAAAACAGCAGAGAAGACTATCTCCTCGACGTGATACTCCAAAACCAATTGCAGTGCAGGGACCTACATTGAAAGCTGGTGCCAGAGCTCAAGCTGCTAATAGTACTCCTAATAAGGAATTGATCAGCACGGATGACATTAGTTCACGGCAAGCTGGCACACATGCTCCTCTCATCCTTAACTTAGCACAGTTACAAGGCAGCAATGGCTTGGTGATTCTCAGTAGTCAGATGGCAGTGAATAATATGGTGGAGAAAAGCGGTGTCGGTATCACTCCAGCATCTTTACCTGACTGTAGGGCTAGTAATACACAAAATGTTGGACCAC
Source organism: Flabesymbios commensalis (assembly GCA_964017125.1). Lineage (NCBI taxonomy): Eukaryota > Metazoa > Annelida > Polychaeta > Terebellida > Flabelligeridae > Flabesymbios > Flabesymbios commensalis. The sequence continues at coordinate 40,794,303 of OZ024917.1, forward strand.
GGCCAAAGCATCAGGCGTCTGTAGTCTTGTCAAGTAATGCACCAGTGGGTGGTCTAAATACACATGGAGGTGCAACCCATTCTGTCACCACTTTAAGAAATATTACACCATCGCAGAAAGAGAGCAAAGGGCAAGAATGCTCCAAGGAGCTTTTTAAAGTGGAAGATGAAAATTTAGAATTTGATTTGGTAAATGTACCCAATAAATCTACGCAGCAATCTAGTCTTGACAATCATGATTCTATGTACAGTGGAGTGTCTCAACCTAACAGCAATACTCCTGTTAATGAGGCTGAATGTAACTTATCACTGGCCCAGTCACTCATTGACGGCAGTGATTTCAATAATGTCTCGGCCCATAATAGTCAAAATGTTGATGATCTTGTAGAAGATCTCAATTTACGCAATGAACTCAATAACCTTGCTCAGAATCTCACTCTCAGTCATGATGATATTCAGAAAGCTCTTGGTGATGGCATTGCTGATGATGGCTGCGCCACTGTGACCGTCGCCCCCACACATCACAGTACCGCCTCCTTATCTACCCTCCCTTCTCTAGCCACCAGTATAGCACCCCAAACCACAGATCTCAATTTCGATGATGCATTTGATATTCTCCTGGACTTTGCAGACATGGATAATGTCAGTGTTGGTAATAATCTCCTCCCTGCAACTCTGCCACTTCCTCCTGATTCTACCTCTGTGAAAACCACAAGCAACATTCCCGTCACCCACACCACCAACAGTATTGCCCTGACAACTGCACACTCCAGCAGCAACTTTACAACATGTCTTAGTAGCCAGCAGGTTGGCATATCCCGGAATAATCTGACAGGAATAGCCAACATTACAGATTTCTCACCAGAATGGTCATATACAGAGGTAAGCACCTCTTTCAATTACTCTGTTGATGGGTTTTATATCTTTTTTCACAGATATTTGACCCTTTCAGCAAAAAATTTTGGTCGTCATGGTTTAGACAAAAATATTTCAGCATTGTAAGAGTTAACCCTTAAAGCGCTGAATTATTTTTATATAAACCATGAACATGATGAAGACCAAAAGTTTTTTTCAGTTTGAAATCATCATAAATGTCTTAGTTAGCTCTTTCTGATTCATTTGAATACCTATGTTATGGGTGTACGGCCCTTATAATTATTTTTACTTTTACATTGCTGGGATCGACTTATTCATCAGAATCTGACGACTACAGTCTCTCCCGCTGTAAGGGTTATTCCAGACAAAAGACAGTCAATTTTTTAATTAGTTATATCACTTTTTTTGCATTTCTTGGGTGGTCCAATAATGGGAGCTTGAAATGAACTGAATTCAAAATGATTATTCACAATTACTGTACTAGTCAATGATATGTTTTCTGCCCAATAATCAATTTGTGAACAACATGAACAATCCAGTGTTGTTGTGCTGTGAGTCCTAATCAGAAGTCATTATTTAGTGCACATTTAAATTGAAATAATCCAATCTAAAATTATTTACACCAAATTCATGGTGTTCTGATACAATAAATGTTTGTTATTCGTAGGGAGGATGTAAGGTACTTGTGGCTGGACCCTGGTACTCCACGACATCTCCCTACACTGTGCTGTTTGACGGGGTTTGTGTTCCCTCTACATTGGTACAAAGTGGTGTTCTACGCTGTCACACACCAGGTAACGCTTATCCATTATCCTTCTAAATAAAATCAATCTAGAAGTTGTGGATCGCGGTAGCGAGACACAACATCTAGATTAATTTTTAAAATTAAACAAATATCAGTAACTTTCAGCCACTTGAAGTTGTGGATCGCGGTAACGAGACACAACTTGAAGTGGCTGAGAGTTACTGATATTTGTTTAATTTGACACCGAAATTTTTCAAATATTGATGTTTAAACACTCATTTCATCCCCAATAATGTCAGTGATTTAACATGTTTAATCAGCTAATAAAATGGATAAAAAACAACTATGGTCGTGATCAGCAGGCAAAGGGTTAACCCGTAATGTGCTCATTTATAAAATTTAACCCTTTTCCTGCTACGGTGCGGAGTTCACAGCAAATTTCAAACAAAACAATAAAATATCACTTAAATTGGTAAAATAGTTGTCAGTAACTTTTCAGTTATTTGGATAATTCCACTTAAGCAGGGTTCCCCACAGTACTGGCAGAGCTGGTTGCCCGACCGGATGAATTTTATACCGACCAGCATGTAATAGGTGTCATCCGGATGTCATCTGGTCATCAAGATGGTAGATTTGCCAATAGTCACCCTGTGTTTTAGCGGTTAGCGCCCATCCAAACGGGAGAGAGCGCCCCTCCCCCCTTAATTGCCGTCACCTGTTACGTCATCTGGCGGCAGGCACTGATGAGAGGGGAGGGGTGTATACATGTAGGCCTATACTTGCTATAAACTGTGTGCTCTAAAGGCTACATGTACACAGTGAGCAGTTGACAAGCCAGTGTGGTAGCGCTCACACATCTGCGACGCTAGGCCAACCTCCAGCCAGCCCTGGTCAAACACTGCTGTGGATGCATACACGCCAGTCTGGTGACCACTCCCGCACGGGGCCCAGCATTCAAACAACCCTCAACTAAATGTGGCTGACCCCCCCCCCCCACCCCCCTCATCTATTGTGCACGAGATACACAGACCCTGAAACAATGTTCATTTAATGTACGCTAGCGTTGGACATTGGACCAACAATTACATTAGGCTGATATTGGTCATGTTTACTGGATTATCCCTGCAGGTACCATATATCCCCGCGTATAGTGCGACGCCATGTATAATACGAGTTAAGATTTGAGGCCTCGGATGACCTGAAAAACGTCTACGCCTCTGTATAATACGACCTCAAATTTTGGATGTCGGCAGCGTCCCGGTCGGTAGCGTTCCGGGCCATCTAAATGTGAGGCATGGATATTATCTTATTGTACTAAATAGCGCCGTGACACCTGCATAGACGATGCCCAATGACGGGAACAGCGGCAACAGTACAGCTCTGCAAAACCAAAGGCAGTATCTGCTTACTTTGTTGTATCTTAATTTAATTTTTTTTTTTTTTATCGCGCGCACGCAAAGGTAAACACTTTATTATGCTGCTCTCGCGCGGTAAGTTGAGATTTTTGAGAGAACGACCGGATGATTTTTTTTTCTGTGGGGAACCCTGACTTAAGAGGTATATATTTAAAAAAAAATTATCATTTATTTAAAGCTGGAAATTGTGTCAGCAATTCTAGCTTTAAACGAATGAAAAATATAATCACCAATTCAGCAGAACATTTCCTCCCTCTCTGGCTACACGCCTGCAAGTGGGTGAAAATTACTTGTTGAAAATATGTTATTCATGGTTCCAAAAATCGATAACATAAATTGTTATAAAATAATTTACAAATCAAATCATTCTTTGCAGTTGAAAATCGTGGTTGTGCCACACAACTTCCAAGTGACTAAGATTATTTATCACTCCAATTAGTCTATAAATAGAAATGCATAGTCCTGGAACAGAATTCATTTAAGATTTTTAAATCTGTGGCACAGTGTATGGAACTCTTATTTAATGCATCAGCACACTGATGTCGACTACAGTAGACATTCTGTGTTTTTACAACCACCTTTAAAACCAGTTGTTCAAAGTAAAATATGCTTTCAATCTTGAAACACTCATATATGTCAGGACTTAAATTTCACAAATCACACATATTTTCAGTCACTTGAAGTTGTGGAACACTACCGCGATCCATAACTTCAAGTGACTAAAATTTAAATCGAATATCTCAGTGCTCTAAGGGTCAATGCATTAGGACACACCACCAGTCTCCAAAATGATAGGTCCATTAAATCTATAATTTAAAAATGAGTACTGGAGTGCTTAAGAGCATAGCTATATTTCACATTTTTATATTTTAAGATTTATTGTTTTTTGATGAGTCGTATATTTTTTGTAGTGCACATAGCAGGTCTAGTGACACTACAGGTGGCATGCGAAGGATTTATCATATCAAACTCCTGTGTATTTGAATACAAATGTCATGATCATAGCACTAATGAAGATCATCCTGCAAAACCAAGTCTTGCGTGGTTCAAAAAAGGCGGTGAGTGTTTAATTAATTTATTTGTTGATAGGTATTGAACATTCTCTTTTCTTGATTGAATACATTCTAATTAAAATCCCCTGGGAAAAAAGAAAGATTACTTATCTCTTGGTGGAAGTATTACCATACAAAATAAACCCCTCAAGTATATTTTATGACTTAACCCTTTCACCACCATTGTCCACTGCAGCTGCATTGACCCAGCATTTACATGTATATATGATACCACATGACATATTTTAAAAAGCAGTCATTGAACAAAAAATGTTATAATCATCAGAACATGACTTCTGTAGCTGTCAGATTCTGACTAAAGTCGATACCAGATCTGAAAGAGTTAAATATAAGACCGTAGACCATTAACAATACTCATATGTATTCTAATGAAGTGTAAGAGCTAACTAAAATATTTAAGATGATTTCAAATTGACAAAAAACCTTTGTTCTGTTTGTTTATATGCTCTTGAAGACATTTTGACAGTGCTTTAAGAGTTATTTCCAACTACTTGAAAGTATCTTTGTAGAAACCATCTGTCAGCCCGCTAAGTATCTTTTTTTGTTGTAGATGCTCATTTAATAAAGGCTTTGATCGACAGGCTTATTTTACTGGAAAAAAATTCTAAGAATACAACCATATCATTGCTGTCACAGGTAATATCCAATCTTATTTTGTTATGTTAGTTGTAGAATCTGCCCATGTGGTGGTTTGTTTTCCATTCTTGTTTCAGTTAAAAATGGAAATTATGTAGACGCAGAAGTAAATTGAGCTTTGCAATTGATGAATTGTTTGTTTATTTCTATTTTCATTTAAGTTTAACCCTTGAAATGCTAAGTTATAGAATTCAAATTTATACCCACTTGAAGCTGTTTGTCGCGGTAAGTAAGTGAAAATTACTCATGTTTGTTTAATTTAGGACAAGCATTTTCGAATTTTGAGGTTTAAACATTCATTTCGTTCCGAAGAAGAGCTATTTAATCATCTAATAAAACAGATTAACCCTCTAAACGTCAAATTATTCAATTGTAATTTTCACCCACCTGAAGTTGTGCCTCGCTGGTGCAATCAAAGGCGTTCCCAAACTCCGAGGCCCGGCTTTAGGCTGTATGAGTGCTATAGACAAAAATTTGGCTTATATATTTTGTAAAGAATCATAAATGTCCAGGATATAATTATAAAGTTAAAATATATATCTTCAACGTTTATTCATTCCACCACCATCGCCGGTTCTGGCCAACATCCATTCGATACTTGCCAGTGAATCGTGCTGAGCGTGTCTCTACGATACACATAATATGTAGGCCCACCCACCCAATTTCTGTTCAATGGTGGGCCGCAGCCCATTGCTGATTCAATGCCGGTCAATTGTGTACGATGCTGGCTCAACACCACTCCAACACTGACCGAACGCATGATTCTTCTACACCAGCATCTACAGCAATCACTGGACGGCTAACTAATGTTGCTTCAATGTTGATCCAATGTGTCTGACGATGGCCCAACAACAACCCAGCATTCTGTATACATAGGTTAGTTTGCGGCAAATGCTATAGGGGTCAGAAAGGCCACTACCCAGATACATTGGCCCAATTGTGAAATAATGCTGGGCCACTGTCTGTGACACTGGGCCAACATTATTCCAACCAAAACCCTTTGAGTTCTTATTATATAATCGTGAATATTATTATTTCTGAACACTTGTTAAAGACAAAAATACTTAACCTTAGGACCTGAAACGTTATATTGCACATGTTCATAAGGACTGGTGTACAGAAATGTCAACCATTTCCCACACACAGTACCCGTCTTTCCCCTAAATAGGACACAAACTCAGTCAAAACAAACTTAATAGTATTGGCCTCCAGCCGGTCCTGAAAATATATTCGGGACCGGCGGTTAAAGGGTTAAAACAACTAAAGTTGTGATGAGCTTTAAAGGTTATTATCTGCTGTAGGTGATATGTGCCTACATCACTATTTGAATGTACCACAAGAATCCGGCAGCCTGACCGCACCAGGTAATATCTAATTACCTTAGCTTACCACGTAATATGCATGCTAATTGTTATTTCAGATTGATTTGTCTCATGAACATGAGCTTGAGCGCCAACTTGTAGTTTATTGTGAGCAGTTGAAGAAACACGCATTAAACGAGGATATCAAATTGTTGCCACCACAAACAGATGGTCTTTCTCTGCTGCATATTGTGGCCAGTCTTGGTTTTCAGGACTTGGCTATAACCTTGATTAAATGGAGGTAATTATCATTTGCTATTGTTGACATAATATTAAGTTGTAAGTATGGAAATTTCATATGTAAACAGGACATTCTATCAATTTATTATTTAAGGTTTCCTTTAAAAAGTTGAATTTTTTTATTTTTTTTATTTAAATACTTTGTCCATAGGTCAGAAACTGATTGTGACATTCTTGATAAAGAAGTGGATGCACTTAGTATCGATAACATGGCCTGTACTCCATTGGTAGGTGGATTTTATAATAATAATGTGAATTTGATTCATGCATTTGAGGATAAATTTCCAGGAATTAAGTCTTCGTTAACCCGCTACCTGTTTATCGACTAAGTTAACTTATTTAAATTTTCACCCACTTAAAGTTTCTTGATACTGTGACCCACAACTTCATGTGTGTGAAAGTTACTTATATTTGTTTAACTTGACACCAAACATTTGCAAATCTTGATATTTTGACACCCAATAACAGTGAAGCACATCGGCCAGTGAAACAAATTAAAAATGACTGTTGTTATGCTTAGCGATGAAAAGTTTAAATTTAGCATTTTTAGCTTGGCTGATCACAAGCTGACGTAAAAAATTCTTCTCTAAGCTTCCAATTTGAAACCCATACCTATAAAAGCTTTTGAACAACTGTATGACAACATTTTAAATTTGCTTAAATGTTGCTAACACTTGCTGAAATGTCTCTCCTTGCTCTATGTCTCATAGAGGTCAACCTCAGTCTGTGTTGTTTCCTGCCGATAACTGGTCAACCACAGGTTAACAGGTGGTAGGCTGCAGTACAGTATGGTGCAGTCATGATCGTGGCTAGCCAGCAAACACGAGATATTGAGCCATTGTTGGTTCAATGTTGGGCCAGCGTCGTAGACAGTGGACCAATATTGAACCAACAATGGCTTGATGTCTTGTGTTTGCCGAGTAGCATGTGCATACACCAGGGTTTGTACAGGAATCTGACGATTACAGACATCAGATTCTTACATATAAAAACGGTCCCCGCACTGAAAGAATTACAATATTTCTAATGACCATAGACCCACAACATAACTATTCAAATTAAGCAGAAAGAGCTAACTAAGACATTTATGATGATTTCAAATTGAAGAGAACAACTTTGGTCTGCATGGTTTATACAAAATAATTCAGCGCTTTAACATGTTTAAAGGTTAATTTTTTTGACAAAGGATACATATTGGAAAATACTGTGATATGTATACCTTACCTATGTGTTATATTATAGTATCACAACAAGGCCGCCTGTATACCGGTTTGCTATGATACTAAAAGATTATTCAGAACATATTCCTGTGACACTATGACATTGTATGTTCATGGTCATGCACTACAGACTTGAGAGATTCAGCCATATTTTGTCCTGCCTGTGTTGCCCCATATCTTGTTATTTATTAAATAACTGTGAAACAGCTGCTAATAATGTTTTGTTCTTTAATCAATGGTTAATGTTTTTGAAGATGTGGTCATGCGCATTGGGAAGAAGACAACTAGCAGAGCTGCTCTTCTTGTGGAACAGAAATGCCATTAATGTATGCAGTAAAGTGGCTTTGCTACCATTAGAAGTCGCTGAGGCAAATGGTCATCAATTTTTAGCAAGCAGTCTAAGACAACTCCAAAACTTACAGCTCCCACACAGTGCCATGCATCATCAGCCATTAGGACATGTAGACAAGAAGAAGCAAAGCTCATCTGCAGCTGCAACAATGAGGAATAGACAAGAACAAGTTTCAGTCAAAGACAATGATGGCTTTATTACTCCAGCACCGTATGTGAAACCAAATAGATCTGAACTGCGAGAGAATCTCCCACCAACAACTACTTGCTTTTTGTCACCAATGGCTGCTCAGCATCTTGAAAATTGGTCTGCTTCAATGCGAGATCTGAAAATAGAGATTCCTCCACCTCCTTCATACCCCATTGACAAAGATGTGCTTGGCTATGAAAGCCTTTCGTCATCTCTCCAGTATAAATCAGTCAGTCGTGAGAAGTTCGAACGTAGCGAGGCCGCTCGAAGATCACGGCTGATGAAGCGCACATCTGTGGAGGTGCTACCTGACTACCCAGCTTTTGCTTTTCCAGATTTGACTAAATGCTCAAAAACTGATAACATCTTGCCTCACGAGGACAGACGTAGCGTTTTAGCAAATGGCCAAAGCCTCCATAGTGTCACTGTGGTGCAGGGCTTGAAAGCCTCTAACTCCGATCCGCATCTTGCTGCCCCTTCTCACCAATCAGCTTACACTCCAGACCCAATGATTTCTGTATCAAACAGAGACCTCAATTCACCACTCTTCATGCTCACAGATCAGGTTGAGGACTTTGCTGTCTCTGAAATCCAAGCAGACAATATTGCTATGGAAACAGGTAATTTGATGCTATTTGAGAAAGGCACTTTTACTGCAACCATATGTTATTTTCTATCATCAGTTTCTGACAAAACACACTATACAGTAGAACCTGCTGTGAGCAGCCACTCTTATGTGCAGCCGCTTATTAAAATCACAAAGCACACAAGTTGACCTCCTATGAGCAGCCACCTGTCTCTAGTTCCCCAAGGGTGGCTGCTCATAGCAGGTTCTATGGTATACTCAATAAGGGAAAGTATACACACATAGTATAGTTGACTGGTGTCGTAAGATCTCACGTTGAGAGTGTTGTAAAATTACACATGTATGTGTAATTTTAAAATTTATTGTGAAGAACATTTTTTTTATATCGTTATTGAGAAAGGTGGGGAACCTAGAATTACCCTCCCTCTGGGAACACGACATTGTTGAGACGTTAAATCAACGTCATTGACGTTGATTCAACGTAACTAGGGCCACTACATCCATTTAAAAAAAAATTCTTGCAAGCACATTGCACTCCTTAATGTTTAACGCACTATGATTTTAATTAAATTCAATATAACGGAATGAAAATAAAAGCAAAATTCAGCAGCACAAGTGATAATATATCTGAACAATATGACAGCACTTCAACCTTCTGACATCTAAAGTCGGTCCCTGCACTAAACGAATTAAAAAAATTATAATAGCCAGAGACTCAAAACAAAGGTATTCAAATTAAGTGGAAATCATAGCTAACTAAGATATTTATGATAACTTTAACTTGAAAAACCTTTGGCCTCCATGGTTTAAACTAAAATATTTCAGCGCTGTAAGGGTTTAAAGGACTGTCTTAATACATCGTCCATTACATGATAATCAAGCAACATATTTGTACTTTCAGACTCTCCAGAAGAAGCCAGCCCATTGATCAGTATAGATGGTTTGTCTGCTTCTGATGAAGAGATTAAAGATTCTAGTAAGATTTGTTATGATATCATTTGTGTATCTTATCATGCTTATCACGATTAATTTAAAGTCAACATGCAGTGTGCAATATAAAGCAATCTTCACTGTTTCATAAGGTGCATTATCCAATTCCGAGTTGACTCTAGTGTCATGCTGACCCACATATTATACGGACCTCCTTCTAAAATTTGCATTCTGTCACAATAGTTATATCTGTTTTTAGCTGATTCGAGTCAACCACCACAAATGATGGCTCTGGCAAGTCAAATCATTGCAGCTATGCCTGAGCGTATCAAGCTGTCCCCGTCACGTATTATGGATGAAATCCCTGATGAGTACAGGATAGTCCGGGATAGATCCAGCTCTTACAGCAGTGGATTTAGCTCCGGCAGCTCTGTGGCGACGCCTCCAAGACATGATGACTCTGGCATTTCAACACCACTGGAAGGCATGGCATTTGACGAATACAGGTGAGCTGTCTGAAGAATAATTGCTTCAAGTAGAAATAATGGAGAAGAAGATTTCAGATTCAACTCATATAACAGACTTTGAAAATAATGTCTCAGTAGAAAATGGTACCAAGGTTCCTGGGGGTCATTAAAAGTCACCAATAGTTGTTAAATAAAATAAATATTTAAAGTACTTGAAAAGTTATCAAATTTGATTTTTTAATCATTATTTTTTTTTTTTTATTGATTAAAATGTACAATACAAATACAAATTATGTATTATCAGTAAATAAATTGTTCATTTAAAAGCACATTCATTGAAGCCGTTGCCGACTCATTGTAAAAGAACAAAGAATCGACATCGGCCCAATGCGAGTTACTGACACAGAAAAACAGAAAAACAAATAGTACTCAGTGAACGCGAGACACTGTCACAATACCAGATCAATGTCGGGCCATAAACGCTGGCCCGGCACTGAACTAACACCATGCCAGCGTCTCCCGTTTTCTGGCTATGTGGTATGGTATCACAGTTGACAATACATGACCCACCAGACACAAGGCGGTGAAAGCAACGCCGGTTCAACGCCGGTCCACTATCGACGACACCGAACCAACGCCAAAGCGATTCAACACCCTGCGCCTGCTGGGGAAAGAAGATAATTTTGCTGTTGGTTCAGCGTTGGTCGACAATCGACGACGCTGAACCAACGCTAAAGTAACACCTATTCAACACCCTGCGCCTGCTGTTGGTATAATGTCTGGCCACTGCCGGAAAGATGTCCAGCCACCAAATCAGGACATGGTCAACCGTCGTGCGTTTTGCCCAGCATACACAACACGCCAAAAAAGGAGGCGGGGTCAGTGCTGGGCCAGCGTTTGCAGCGCTGGCCAAACACCGACCCAACAAATGGCTCGAGTCTTGTGTATACCGTGCCACCAGTATATTATTTATTATTGTAACGCTGAATATTATGCTTGTAAAATATTGTTATTACATAATTCAAATATAATAGGGTTCAGTTGTGTGATTTTTTAATCATTATGATTATGTCATTAAACTTGAGAAAATCAGTCATTTTATGGACCTTATGTACGATCGTCATCCAGCTGTATAACATTTATACAACGTCGGGCCAATGTCTTTGACGTTGGTCCAACATTGTATAAATGTTATACAAATGTTTTGTGTTTACTGGTTGGTCCTAAAAAGTGCATCCAAAAATCTAATGCTGGTGTTTTGAGTTACCCTATAATAATTATTGCATGAACCAGGAGGCCATCACCCAGGGCTTGCTGTCCCAAACAAAGTACACATAAACTTTTGCTGACCATTCTTTTCGGGAATCTGTATAAATATACAGTTTTCCAAAGAAAACTCACTAAAAAGTAATTAAATTTTAAGTGAAAGAGACAATAATTATTTTCAACATGAGTATACCTGTAGAAACCTTGGGTCTAATCCATCAAAAAATGATGTTCTGAGCTATTTTTTTATTAACTCTTCCAGCATGGGGACCGACTTTAGATGTCGTCTACAGTAAAGTATTTTTCATGGTTGTAGACCCATAATCTGATAACATGGGTATTAAATGAAGCAGAAAGAGCTAACTAAGAATTAATGTGATGATTTTGAATTGAAAAAACCTTTGGATAATATAGAAATATTTCATCGCTTTACATTGTAATTGTTAATTACACTAGTGTATACAAGAAAAGCGGGAAAATTGTATTCGACACAAATTGTGAATTTCAAGGTGAATGTGAATGGGAAGCAGGTAACACAACAGACACAAGATGTTGAATCAATGTTAGTTTAACATTGGTCCAACGTCGTAGATGGTGTCTCAATCTTAAACCAACATTGATTCAACAGCTTGTGTATGCTAGGTAAATACCTGTGTGACATATATAAGCATTTTTGAATTATGACATGGGAGGCTTTTTGTATGCTATATAGAAAATTTCCTTTTTTTCTCGCTCAAAAGTTATCTCATGAATTTAATGTGACAGTTCTCTAGGTATCTCTCATGATCTAACCTTTTGGGAATCATCCATTAAAACAATGAATGATGGCAGCCATCTTGGTACTTGGTTATCGGTACTTTAATCATCAGTACTTTGTGAACTTACAACAGGTACAATGGGGATCTTGGAACACCAACATCGTCTCTCAGTCCTGCTTCGTCTTGCTTGCACAGTCCGTACAACTTTAACCTGAGTTCACCGCCTCCAACAGCTGCTGACTTCACAGAATACTTCAATGCTCCGGCAACCTACATGGAGAAAGATTTCTCTCAACTCACACTCACTGGTTTGTCTATTTGCGCATTCATGTTCAATTTTAAATGCTGTATTTTTCTGTTTTTAGTGGTTTATTTAGCAGCCCTTTATCAGTAAATATTTACATTTAAATCTTGAATTTCTAACTTAGTTTCTATCTATTTCAGCATTCACGATCAATATTCTCATTCAGCATTAGTCAATTTAGATGAATGCTACACAACCTAATGCGGGCTTACAAGTATTTCATCTCCAACAGAGGAGCTTTAACACTTCCAGTGCAGGATTTTAAACCTTTACAAAATTGCTTCGCACATGAAAATGTGCAGCTCTTTATCTAAAAAGATCAGACCAGTTTACTGTTACAATCAGTGTTTTATTTCACACACCGGTATGTGTTTGTCATACATTTAAAATTGTAATTTTGTAATATAATGGCTTTTAATATCAGTTGTTTATAAGATGTTTTTTTGAAAAAAAAACATGCCAGATATTACTTAGTGGGAAACCACACATGCTGCAAATTTTATGCAGCAGTGTAAGGTTTGAGCCCTCACGATGCATTAAAGCATCATTGCGACTACAATTTGTGGCTTGTGGTGAATGAGGATGACAACAGTAAATTCAGGCTTGAAAGGGTTAAGTGGTCACTACTATGTTGACCCTTAAAATCATGTCCATAGCTGTTTTTAGCCTTTTTTTATAAAATTTGAAGGCGAAATTAGTTTAATATTGCTAGATTGTGTATGTTGTGATTCAAATTGTACAAATGTACTGGTAAGTAATTTTACACACTTGAAGTTGTGGGTCGCACTAGCGGGACACAACTTCAAATTGGTTAAAATTTAAATTATATTATTTAGTGCTAAAGGAGTAAAGGTGTGTTTAAATTACTAATCCCGATGTTGATGAACAGAGATGGACACAAGATTGAACACTCATAGTGACACACTAGAATTCATATGACACACAGATATAGCATGGTTTGTGATTAATTTTACCGCAATCTGTTTATATCAGATGAGGAGCAGAGGAGATTGTATGAGGCTGCTAAAATCATCCAAAACTTCTATCGTAAATATAAGGACAAGAAAGAACACAACAGGCAGCGTCAGCAGCAGCAGACGGAGATAGAGGCAGCCATTCTCATACAGAGCTATTATCGCAGATATAAACAGGTGATTACAGTTTTTAGTGTCTATATCATTTGGTGTACGCTTTAACTCTTAATTTTAAGTCTGTTTTCTTTATCCCTTTAAATCCCAGTTATTGGGAACGAAATTGTGTGTTAAAACATCAAGATTTGCAAATGTTTGGTCTTCAATTAAACAAATACGAGTAATTTTCACCCACTTTAAGTTGTGGGTCGCTGTAGCGAGACACAACTTCCAAGTGGAAGAAATTTAAATAATTTAGCGGTGTTTTATATGCTCTTCAGTCATATTAGGTTCAATAAATTGAAATAAGTTTTGAAGTTAGCTTGAGTTTGCTAACAAGTTTTGCATCTTAATATAACAGAAGAAAAATGTTAATTTCAAAACCGAACTCTTTTTGAATTGAGAAGTGTACATTAAAACATAACCTATCAAATCTGTTTTCGTTAGAACAAATTAGAGATGTCCAACATAATTTACTTTGGGAATGAAAGGGAATTACGTATTTTGCAGTACATGTACTACAAGAAGATGACACAGGCAGCAGTTCTTATTCAGAGTCAGTTTCGCAGCTACTATGCTCAAAAGCGGTTCCGGCAGAGTCGTGAGGCTGCCACCATTATTCAAAATCGTTACAGAGCATACAAGGAACATGAACGATTCAAGAAGAGTCGTAACGCAGCAGTTCTGATCCAACAAAGATTTAGGTCAGTGGGGATTCCAACAGCGATTGATAGGATGTGACATATCGTCAACTTGGAAAGTTGCAGATACACCCTTTCCCTTTCATATCCAAGGGGGCGATATATATCTGCAACTTCACTAAGTGACAGTAACTGCCAGCTTGTGAAGTTGCAGATATATATTGTCCCCTTGGATATGAAAGGGTGTATCTGTCACTTTCCAAGATTACCCATATACATGTATATTGTATTTTGGATAAATATGAAAGAACTACGTTGTCATGTTTGGGACAATAATGACACAACTGTTGTGTCATTGTTATCCCAAACATATATGGGTAATTTACCATCTATTACACATAAAAAGTTATGACAGTTTTGTTCTTAAACACTAAATTTTGTGTGCTTATAGCCCCTCCTTTGTTATTATGACAGGAATCATTATCAGAGGAAGAGGAGTCAACAGAGTGTGGCTTCTAAAGTTCAGGAAATGGTGGAGGAGGGGAAAATCAGGTGAGTGAATCCAAAAATATTTCATACATGGTATGAATTATATTTGAGATGATCTATAGTGTGAGGTGATAATAAGAGGCAGAAGTTCAACAGAATCCTTGTTTGTTTTGAGGATTTGTTAAATAATTTGATTGTAGTTGTTTGTTGTCAATGGCAACTAGGACGACCCAGCCAGCAGAAAACGACTCAAAGCTTATCAAATTGTTTGTTCCAACAATAAGACAGTCAATTGTTTTGTTGCATAATTGTGGTGGAAAAAGTTTGACAAATCCTCTGCTCCATTTTATTCCACATTTCATTATCTATACAACTGAACATGAACTGACAGATCTCTTATGGCAGTGTGAAAATTTGAAATGACTTCTGTAGTGCATGTTCAATTATTAGATTTTTAAATAAGACATATATTTTTTTATGAATAATCACAATGCTTACAAATCTACTATTGTACTATTGCATGTAAACTAAAATTGTAGACATATGCTTTGTCATTTTTTAGAACTTCTGATCCTTTTTATATGAAAAGCAAGTTATCTCTCAACTCCTTGATTAAAAGCATGAATATAGATACATCGGCTAATATTTTCCCCATCTACTGCATGTAAACAATTGGTTAAATCATTACTCATATGCTGAAATAAATGGTTTTGGTGTATATCATTTTCCCGGAGTTGGTTTTACCTTTCTGTATATATTCCTGCTGCTTAGTGGGTTATGGGAAATGATGCCTTCATTGCGGGTGAGTGGGAACATCTGCTGAAAACATTTTAATATAGTAATGAATAATCATGATAATGTTGTTATTAGATGTAAATTCCAGGTGTCTTTGTTTGTGATATTCCCGATTGTTAATGATATCCCTTTAATATAAGTACCGGTAGATATGATTATTACCATGATCACCCTTGGAAGTAAACACCAGATACAAATTGGTTCAATTCTTTGCCAGCGTTTCAGATGTTGGCCTACCATCCCAGCAAACTCGTCTGCGATGCTGACCCAACATTGAAACATCATTATTTCAACGTGTCATGTATGCTGGGATTGAGCCTACTTTATTTTAACCCTTTTTGCGCTAACCACAACAGCAATTTTTAGTCTCAAATTCAACAGATTTGATTGGCCTTATCTTTACCCACTTTTAGTAATTAGTTGTATGTCAAGTGGGTAAAAATCTAAATTCTTCAACTTAGGGCTTTAAGGGTTAATTTCTGGTGTTTACTTGACCCTAACAATATGTCAACTTTATTTGTCATGTAATACTTTGATCCCAGTGACCTGTGCGAACACCGTACAGACAAAAATGCCATTAGAAATCTTCTAAGTAGTCAGTATGGCATTTGTCATTGTTACGGGAACTTTAACCCTAGTGCTGCTAAGACCGTATATAATATACGGTGTCAAGCAAATTTCAGACTAAGTAAAATACCACTACAATATGTAGCATATCTTGCGGTGGATGCTCAATTAATCAAATAATTCATTTTGAGAGATGTCTATTTTTCATAAATAATATTATTTTTCATTCATTTGAAGCTGGAATTAGCTGGAATTGCTAACGCAATTCCAACTTCAAATGAATGGAAAAACTGATAAGCAATTCAGTAGCACAAGGGTTAATAACGTTGTAATGTTTGTATAGTGATGAAGTTTTGTTTAGAAGTATAAGTCTTCTTAGTTTCCTATGATGGTAATACATGTCATACTATAGTGCAGAGCCTTGTATCTTAACAGTTTCAAATGATCACTGGCTCGAAATAATGTCCACACCTTTCAGCATCAATGTCCCATTTAAGTGCTGTATCATATGGCATATTCACAATAAAATGGCCTTAACCCTTCCAGCGCGAGACTGACTTTAGGCATCAGAATCTGACATCTGTAGAGGGCAGATTCTGATGTCTAAAGTGATCCCGCACTGAAGGAGTAAGACATTTATAATGGCCATAGACCCTCAACATGGGTATTCAAATGAAGCGGAAAGAGCTAACTAAGACATTTATGATGATTTCAAATTGAACAAAAGCCTTTAGTTTGTTGGTATATATAAATATATTTCAGTGCTTTTGAGGGTTAGAGAAACAATGTGCCCGTACACTGACTGGAAGCCTTATGCTTTTAACCCTTTAACCGCCAAATTATTTAATTTGAATTTTTACCCACTTGAAGTTTATGTCTCGCTGACGCGATCCACAACTTCAAGTGAGTAAAAATTATGCAGACTTGACAAAATTGAAGTCAACTATTTTCAAATATTGCTGATTGAATTCACGTTTTATTTTCAACATGCTTAAAAGCTGATATGCAATGTGCTGATGAAAATTGTTAAAAAACCTAATATGATGGGTACCAGCGGTTCAAGGATTAACACTATTTTTAGTACAGTACTGGTGCAGAATTGAGTCATTTTCATTCACTTCGATGTTGGATTTTTCTTGAACCATTTACAGATCAAGGTGAATGAAAAGACCCAGCAAACGTTCACCCGTGTTTGCTGGGGAAATACGGGTGACAAGCAACTCAACCCTATGGGTGCTAACTAGGCCTGTACCGTAGTTGTTTCTAATCCATTTTGAGGCACTTTGACTAACTCCTTTTGAAGGTTGAAAGTGTCTTCGTCAGCCGGATTTTAAAATAATTGGCCCCCATTTTGATTAATGTAAATACCGGTATTTGCAACTCACTTGAAGTTGTAGATTGCGTCAGTAAGACACAACTTAAACTGAGTGAAAATTGCAGAAAGCCAAGATAACTTGGCGCTCGGCCTGAACAAATGTGTCCTGAGGCTCTACTCTTAAAGGCTTTTGTTTGTAATAAAGTAATTCATTCTTTAAGAAATAATCTGAGGCTGTTGTGGTCATTTGCAGATGAAAAGATACACTGTTTATTAGTGATATGATCTCTTCCTTCCATGTGCTCACGTTTCCTGACAAAATGTGAATGATTCATAAAAAATATGATTTAATGAGCGCTAACTGCACATTTTTATCCTCCGCCAAATTTAAGGCAGGGGGTATTGGCATAGCATCAGATGTCCAGCCCGCCATCCGTCGGTCTGCATTTCGTTTCCAGAGCAGATCTCTGAAACCTCTGGTGCACACACACATCCCTTAGTGGGTGTAGATGTGCCTTTTGGGGTTTCGGAAATTGCACCTACTTAAATGGCTGACCATCAGCCAAAAGTAACTGACAAACCATGCTAGAGAGCTAGACCAGTGCCATAAAGCAAAAAGTACGGTTTCAGGTAGGGATGTGCATTGAAAAATTTCAACTTGATAAAATTCAAAATAGCTGACTATCGGCCATAATTAACTTTAATATGTGTGATATCTGACAAACCGTGCCAGATAGGTAGACCATTACTACAAAAAAAATGTGCGGTTTCAGGTAGGGATATGCCCTGAAATTTTTTTAGCTTGATCAAATGCAAAATGGCTGACTATCAGGCATTATTGACTTTACTATGTCTGATATCTGGCAAGCCGTGCCAGATAGCTGGACCATTACTACATGTATAAACAAAATGTGCGGTTTCAGGGAGGGATATCCACATGTCAACTAGATCAAATTCAAAATGGCCAGCTTGAGGCCATTAATGATTATTAACTTTAATATGGGTATAAATATCGGGAATATTGTGCCAGATAGCTAGATGATTACCATAAAACGAAATGTGGGGTTTCAGTGAGGAATATACTCTCAAAAATGTCAACTTCATCAAATAAAAAAAAATCTGACTGCGACTTCAATATCTGTAATATACATGGTAAGCTATGCTAGATAGGTAGACCATTACTGTATAACAGAATGTGAGACTTCAGGAATGCACCCTGTAAGATTTCAATCACACAGACAGGGCTGGCCTCTTGTTTCAGAATTGTTGATCAACTTAAAATTCAAGTTGTATAAGGCCAATTTTTAAATGAATTGTAATTCACATTTTGTATTTTTTGTCTCGTTTCCTTTGTGAAAACCTGTCCACTGTTTCCAGTAACAACACAGCAGACACAAGATGTTGAATCAATGCTGGTTTAACGTTGGACCACCGTCTACGACGCTGGACCAAACATAAACCATCATTGATTCAACGTCTTTTATCTGCTGGGAATGATAAGCTCATTCCACACACATGATTCACAAATGTGGGTGATTTTGAAAGCAGAAAAGATAACACAAATTTTTCCTAGCATTTCATGATTAATTGGATGATACAATGATTGATTCTCTTCATTTCCCCAAGCAGACAATTATGATATTTAGAATCTTTTATCATGACTGTCATGACTTTGCCATTGCGGCCAACATCAATGAAGCATAATAAAATAGAATTATTCCTTGCCACTTTTACTAGCTTTCACAGAAATATTTTATAGGAAATTACGATGATAGTTATATTTATTAGTACAACTACCCTCTTGATCTGTACTTTCTCATATCACTTTCCTCACATATGTAAAGGCTGGTGATCAATTTCTTCGCACCAATGATAACGTATCGTGCTATCTTGCAACCAGGTTTGTAGTATGGACTGAGTTTAAGTGTCTATAGATTTTCACCAGTACCCAAATAAACCTTTAAATACCAGAGCTTTTAATATATTTTTCACAATTTTGTTACGTGTTATTTGTTTCGTAGTATTTCCTTATAACTATAACAGATACATAATGGACAATTTTGTATTTTTAAAAAATATTATTTTTTTAATTTCACCACCCACCTTGTATTTATACCGAAATATATTTTTATTCTCTCCAACTGTCTTGGTTATAAAAACATTTTGAAAAATGTGATATTCAATAACAAATCTGGTAGAATAATAGCTTGTGCATATTTTAGAACACCGTAGATTTCCGGATGATTTATCTTCAAAGAATTGCTCTGGTATATAACAGGTTATAGATGATTGTTTATCTGTGTCATAGATTATTGTACCATACAAATTATAAATGCATGCTGTTTGTGTCTTGCTAGATTGTACTGCACAAACTAGACGTTGACAGCCACTGAGGTATTGAACTTGATGATGACATTCTCCATTTTGTTCTGTCACTCCGCTACCCCATCATATCTCTATGTGGCTGTCTTTTCACTTCGGATTTTCAGTTAGAGGAATCCAGTGGGCTTAGTAATATTTTTTCCCAGGTTGTCACTTGTATCACTTTTCCAAACACTGAGCACCTCGGCAAAGCCAAAAGGCATTATCTGCTCACTTGTGAAGTGAGCAGATACTGCCTTTTGGCTTTGCACAGCAGACCTCGGCTTTCTCACTTTTCCAAGCACTTCATACATCAGCTTTATTGGCTGTTATGATAAACAGTCATCTCCTTGGCATTTAATCTCACATGAATCACTGATTTAACCCTTTCAGTGTGGGGATCAACTTTATACGTAAGATTCTGATCTACAGACATCAGATTCTGACATCAAAGTCTATCCCCACAGTTAAATATTTATAATGGTTGTAGACCCATATTATAGGTATAGGTGTTCAATGAAGGAGAAATGTTCAGCTAACTAAGACATTAATGATGATTTCAAAATGTAAAAACCCTTTGGTCTGTTGGTTTATACAGTGGCCAATGAGCATCTATGTAAATTGTTTTTTTTTATTAGCCCACCTTTTAATTTTAATTAAAAAAGGTGGGCTTTTGCAATTGAAGTGAATTTACATGTACTTGTTAACATTTATTTGTGGGCACAATAACTCGAAAAGATTTTCATGTATTCCTTACAAATTTGTTATGTATGCTACTTATAAGCAGCTCTCGGACAAATTCAATAATGGCTGAAAAAAAATTCAAAATGGCCGATTTACCGGGTATTGCAATTCATTACATTTTACGTCAATAATTTGACCTTGTGGGAGCAATAACTTCAACTTCAATAATGTCGTCCGGCTATTGTCGAGTGTGCTCTTTTTTTAGATCTACATTATAAATCTGGGAGACGGTATAAAAAATTGACCTCACCTGACTCAGCAACATAATCCAAGATTGCTGTCAAAATTTAATTGTCCAACGATACAGTCTGAGCTGCTTGACTAATTTATTTCATTTTATGTTTAAACCTAAGCCATGAGGGACCCAGGTGAAATATGAACATGGTCGCCCCTGGTTACCCATGATAAACCATGGTTTCCCATGTTAGTTTTTGGTTGCTATGCCATGGTTAACCATGATTTACCATGGTTGACCATGGGCGACCATGTTTTGTTAAATGGCACTGGATAGTTTTTGATGGTTTTTGACCATGGTCTTCGAACTATGCTCGACCATGGTCTACACTAGATCATGGTCAACCATGGTATGAATGACCATGGGCAACCATGGTATGAAGGACTATGGTCAAAAACCATCAAGTGCCATTTAACAAAACATGGTTGACCATGTCCTTAAACCCGTGAACTACCATGGTTACCCATGGTAGACCATGTTCAGTAGACCGTGATCTATCATGGTATAGGACCATGGTCAGTAGTCTACGATGGTATGACTCCTCGGAATGATTAGTTTTAGTTTTTTTTGTGGTAGGAAATGGGCAATTAAATTTATGTATTATCACTTCAAATCATTACAATAACCATTGCAGCTTTTGTGCTCCTTTTATCCTCTGCTTCACAGATAATATTGGTGCTGCTTTAACCCTAAAAAAGCACTGAAATATTTTTTTATAAACCGATAAAACAATTCTTTTTTAATTTGAAATCATCTAAATGTCTTAGTTAGCTCTTTCTCCTTCATTTGAATACGTATTTTATGGGTCTACAGCCATAATAAAAATTTTACTGTTTTAGTGCGGAGATCGATCGATCAGAACCTGACGTCTATGGACATCAGGACTAAAGACTGTCCCCGAGCTGAAAGGGCTAATTCCAATGTCGAAGGGGGTCATTCTCTTCACTATTTACTGTGAAAACACATTTCTAGCTCATAGCTGGCAATAATCGCTGATGCAATTGTGTACTAGCTTTAAACAAATTAAAAATACCCTTTCATTATTTGACATCCTTTATAAAACAGTAGCTCAAAAAAAATTTTATTTTGTCACCCACAGTGAAAAAAATATGATGGAGCTGTAGACGATCTATTCTACTACAGACTTAGAATTTGTTATATTATTTGTTTAAATTGCTATTCCTGTTCGTATATTCAACAGCTTTTCCTTGGACCGGCGTTTCCTTAACCTGTATGTATTCTTCTATTCAAGTTCAAATCCTGACTATTTAACCCTTTTCCTGCTAAGGTCATTTACTTAAGTTTTCACACACTTGAAGTTATGTCTCACTACCGCGACCGACAACTTAAGTGTGTGAAATTTATTCATATTTGTTTAAATTGAGATCAAACATTTGCAAATCTTGATGTTTAAACACACATTTCGTTCCCAATATCAGTGATTTGCTCGACTAATAAAAAATGACAATAGATAAGGTTATGCCAAGAAAAATTAAAGTTGAGCTCTATTTCACAGTGTTGGGTGGACCATCATCTTTAATGCTGGCCCAACATTCACCCAACACTTGTGAATACTGGCTTGTCCAGTTATTACCATTAATAAATACATCACCATTCATTTTGTAAATTATTATTTTTCACCCAGTTCAAACTGGTACTACTAACATATTCGTTCAACTTCATTGTTATTTTATCCTTCTCTTTTTTTTATGCCCACTTCGCACTCTTTTTCTTATAAAGAGCAAAGTCGTCAGGTCTTCGGTGTGTTTCATTATCAGACAAAGTCATTGATTTTTACAAGGTTTTTAGTATATTGAGTTATTAGTTTTCACGTTCTCATTGATATGGAATTTCTTTGTGAATCTCGGACTAATTAGTGTTTTACTATATGATGTTTGTTGACGTTTTTTTAACCCTTATCCTGCTGATCATGACTATTTTCGTTTTTAATTTGTTTTATTTGTTGATCAAATCACTGATATTGGGAACAAGTGTGTATTTAAACATCAGGATTTGCAAAATATAGATCTCAAATTGAACAAATATGAGTAATTTTCACCCATTTAAAGTTGTGGGTCGCGGTAGCGAGACACAACTTCAAGTGGGTGCAAATTCAATAAATTAACTTAGCAGGATAAGGTTTAATATATATTTCACTATTTCAAATATATGACCATTACCCCCTTGACCTACCTACTATGAATTGAAATTTACATATGTTCTCATTTATTAAGCACTTTTCACAACATTTGTGTGTTTCCATCATGAGGGTAGGGCTGGGTGATGATGGTGACATTTGTCATCATGCTTTAACATAATAGACAGGGATATATCCTAACCAATCTAATAAACATGTCTGTCAAACTTTTCTCAACGGTTTCTATTGTGTTTTTTCCCGTAGATTTCAAATCTGCCAGATACCATTCGAGATTTTGCATATTTAATTAGCTAATTTGCATATTTCCAAAATGGCCGCCACAAAAAAGTAATCTGCTATGAATACAGTCACGGCAATCATAGAAATGTGTTTTTTCTGGCCCTAAGTTCGGGTTTTGAGATCCCATAATGCCATTTTGTCGACAATGTTATTTTTGGGGTCATTGGAAGGTCATAGGTCACGTGACCATTAAAATACAATATCCCACCTTTACGTTTTAGCAAAAAGTGCACAAATGGACTTTTTGGGGATAAAATGACGATTAGAATGCCTGATATTATATATTTGATTTCAGAAAATTACATCTCATACACAAGACTATATTTATTATTACAATATGGCCGCCATAATTCAAAATGGCCGCCAGCCGAATCTAAAAACAAGATATATGAGCTTTTAGATATCATATTTATGCCATCTTAGTGTCTAGATTGGGGTTTTGTGGATCAAGGAATACAATGTCAGACATCATTATACTTTCAAATGATTTTTGATGTCTTTTTGATCTCTATAGTTTAATATTTTGCCAAAATTGTGTTATATCATAGTTATAATTGAATAACTTCCTCCCAGAATGAGGTTATCATCCGCACACTGTTCTGAATTCACATGCTAACATGATCTAAAGTAAAGCCATATATATACATTACATGTATATGACAGCGATAAAAGAGATAAATAGATATATCATTTACATTATAATACGGCACTGTTATTTTGTAGCGTATGTAGAACTACCACCCAGAACTACTACCCAAGGGGTAAACATCATATTTTCTGGAAAACTGACACGGCGTGTTGTAAAAGTTTGGGCACCTGAAATGATATCTACATATATTTAGGATCACAACCACGGTGCACAACCTTGAAAATCGACTATTAGAAATTGGTAGGAAGCCAATAATGGCGGCCATTACCGATAACCTGAATTTGTCAATATCTCGGTCAATATTTAAGATCATTAAAAATATTGACCGAGATATTGACAAATTCAAGTTTTTCGGTAATGGCCGCCATTATTGGCTTCCTACCAATTTCTAATAGTCGATTTTTAAGGTTGTGCACCGAGGTTGTTTAAAGTTGTCTAGACCAATATTTTCAGGGTCAAAGATCAATATAAAACCAATCCTGAAGTGATGTTATGTCTTGTAAATATGTATACCAGTAGGCCTATATACACACAACTCTGCTTTTATGTTTTTGAAATAATGTTTCACACTGTATAAGAATAATCACTTTTGATAAGAAAACATCATGAGCGTTCGATGTCATAACAATGATAATGTTTATTGATCAAAAACTTGATAATAGAATAAGTATTAGCCCTTGCAGTGATATAGCATTTGGCATTATAATCACTTCATAACATAGTCAGTCCAAGGAGTACTGGGATGATTGCTAGTAGCAGTACTTTTCGCACCCACCTGGGGAGGGTCATTTGGGCTCTGTCCCGTCTGTTGCATGTTGGGGAAGCTGCAGCCTACACGTGGCTGGCTATAATATTGTGGTGGATTGCCAGCTGGGTAGCCTGTTTCCTCGACTCAATAGTGGTGCCAATGCAGCTCCCGCATCAGTACAGGCACTGATGTTGGCCGTGCTAGAGCTAAAACTACAGGCAATAGTGTTTGACATTAGGTCTCTCATGTGGGATGAATGGAGTTACCCTCAAATATTGTGACTCTTGAGGACTATCCGACCAGAGGATAGCGGGGCTGTGCTAAAGGCCTCGCTGTTTCAGCATTAAATTGCATATCAAAACCTAAGTCTTTGGTCGTCTGGGCATGTCTGAGGGTAAATCCCCCTAGAAATGCCCAGAACATCGGGCAGTAACCCACCATGCCCTATCACCCCACGCTCGCGTCATCAAGTTCTCAAGGTGTTGTACGCAGCAACCTTTGCTTAGATATCTCTGACAGTCTTCTACATAGCAGGGGATTTTTCTTCTCTTACTCGAGCATTTTTGTTGCAACCCTTTTTGCAGCCACGTGTCATTGTGTGTGTCATATATGGTGGCCTTGGTGGGTTTGTAGATTTATCTGGGATCAGTTTATCATTTTATACAACCCGTCCATAGTCCTCAGGCTTGCAGGTAAGCTCGGCGATGTAAGCTGACTTGTCAAGTGCTGTTGCCAATGCTGCCCGCTTTAGATGATGTTCTAAAGCAAGAGGGTGGCAGTAATTTCAGCAGTGATTTGTTATTATAAAACTTGATGAATCGGAGTATATATAGCTATATCACAGCCTTCGAAGTTGGATTATGTGTTCACAAGAAGCTACTTTGCCTGGTCATACACATCTACCGTTATTTCAATGTGAGCACCATGGCATCATCAGCTATCATGCTATTTCCGTTTTCTGCGAACAATGATGGAGGCATATTGCCACATTCATGATCACTAATAAAGTTAATAATGTTAATGTCTCCACCACTTACTTTTTGTGTGTTATTTGCCGAAGAGTAGAAATGTCATTACTCTTGTCAGACGAATCAATTTCGCTTATATACTATTTTGGTTTCTGGTTCTGAGTCTAGTCATTCACGGGTGACAAGAGCTTCGTATAATTATGATCTTCAAAGTAATGGCAGCTTTGGACACCATTTCTTTCAAATCAAGACCAGAAGCTCTGCTGAACATTCAAGTGGTTTTCAAGAGTTTTTCCAACAAGACTCGCTTTCTTGCTTTTCTATGTCAGACATGGTACCAAGAGGAACAAAGTAATCCTTGCATTTGTTCAACTGAATTTCACTTAGGTGGTGGATAAAACAGAGTGTACTAATTACAGTCACATACATTGCATTGTATATTTGGTAATTGGTCGTTCATCTCAAGACAGCTATCCATTCACGAGTTTTGCCGCTCCAATGGGTCATGCAAACTTTAGGGCACTGTCATTTATTCACATTATCAACGGACGAGATACCATCGGCTATTCATTCTCTACTGGCATGTTAAAGTTGGCTGAATGATATAACTGCACTGGTAGACTTTGCTGATGATGGTGCTCCCATTTAAATCACGATATATGTGTGTGACCAGTCACAACAGCTTTGTGTGAACTCATATTTCAACAAGAGAAGGCTGTGATAGAGATACGCTCAGAGACAAAACGTTCTTAAATAATATTATTAAGTCAACACTGCTGAAGTTGTTGCCACCCAATGAAAATGCTTTTCAACAGCATATAAAGCATGCAGCCAAGCCATCCTCAAGCCTTAGGACTATGGATGGGTTGTAGAGAATGGCAAGCTGATTTCTGCTCAGTCAACTGTTTTCTTATCAAACGAGATTAATAATATCTAGCGCAAAACAATAATTTCACACTATCAAATGCATGGCTTTGTGTACTATCATGTTAAGAAGACATACAATCACTTCAGGGTTGGCTCTATATTAATCCTTGACCCTTAAAAGATAGGTTTAGACAATTCTAAAAGCAAATTATCTTAAATATTGACCGAGATATTGAGAAATTAAAGTTTCTCGGTAATGACCGCCATTATTGGCCTCCTGTCAATTTCCAGTAGTCGATTTGCAAGGTTGTGCACCTAGGTTGTGATCCTAAATATATGTAGATATCATTTCAGGTGCCCAACCTTTTACAACACGCCGTGTCAGACTGTCAGTTTTCCAGAAAATATGATGTTAACCCCCTGGGTAGTAGTTTTACATACTCTACAACATAACAGTGTCGTTTTATAATGTAAATGCTGTTTATTTACCTATTTTGTCGCTGTCATACACATCTAATTTATATGGCTTAACTTTATATCATGTTAGTATGTGAATTCAGAACAGTGTGCGGATGATAAACTCATTCTGGGAGGAAGTCATCCAAATATTACTATGGTGGCGTAGATGGATCACACAATTTTGCCAAAATATCAAGCTATGGAGATCAAAAACACTTTAAAAACCTCTAAAAAAATCATTTGACAGTATAATGATGTTTGGCATTGTATTCCTTGGTCCAAAAAACCTTAATCAAGCCACTAAGTTCGCTTAGATATGATAACCAGAAACTAAGATATCTTAATTTTGGATTCGGCTGGCGGCCATTTTGAATTATGGCGACCATCTTGTATTAATGAATATAGTATTGTGTATAAGATGTAACTCTCTGAAATTAAAAATATATTATCAGGCATTCAAATCATCATTTTATCCTAAAAAGGTTAAGTTGTGCACTTTTTGCTAAAACGTGAATGTTGGATATTGTATTCAATGGTCACGTGACCTATGACCTTCCAATGACCCCAAAATTAATATTGTCGTCAAAATTGCATTATGGGATCTCAAACCCGAACTTAGGGCCAAAAAACACATTTCTAGGATTGCCGTAACTGTATTGATAGCCGATTACTTTTTTTTCGGCGGCCATTTTGGAAATATGCAAATTAGCTAATTAAATATGCAAAATCTCGAATGGTATCTGGCAGATTTGAAATCTACGGGAAAAAATACAATGGAAACCGTTGAGAAAAGTTTGACAGACATGTTTATTAGATTGGTTAGGATATATCCCTGTCTATAAGTTCTATAACTAAAGAATAGACATTGTACATTCTGCATTTTCCAACTTGTTTCCCTGTAATTTCATGGTTGCATTGATTTATTTTCTTTATATTTGTGGTTGAGCTGTAAGGACGGTATAGAAATTAAAAATCAGCGCAAATTTCAAAAAAAAATTTCAAATGTAGATAAAATATATTTAAGTACTCATTTGTTTTAAAATTGTTAATTGAACTTGTCTTTGCAGTACCGAGCAAAGTGGGCGGGTACAGGTAGACCTCGCCGCCAAAGCTTCTACTTCTAGTACGCAGGAAAATCGTGCTGTGGAGATGACAAAACATCACATATTGAAGCGTCTGGAGCACGATGAAGCGATCAGCACCCTTGATGCCGGATCACCAGCAGCTTCTAATGTGTCTCTAACAGATCCCCAGTCTGGCGGCTCTAGGCGTGGATCTCTCGGTCAGAGTTGAGTAAATGGTGACACTATCAATAGCACAGATGCTGAAAATTAAACAGTTATTTCATCTACAACAAAATCATACAATACTTCTACATTTTCTCAGGATGAGAAAAATTGCCAAGCAGCGAGGCAGTGTTGTACCCACATCCTGTGCTGCCCCAGAAAACATGATACATTGACCCATTGTTGGTTCAATGTTGGGCCAGCATTGTAGACGGTGGTCCGATATTGCTCCAGCAATGGGTTTTCCTTTTGTTTTTGCTGGGTGTGGTGTCAGTTGGTTTAATACAGCAACATCTGGAAATACAAATTATGTTTTTATTTTGATGAGGTTGATTCAAATTTTTGAAAAACTGAGGTGTTTTGATCGACTGTGAACGGCAATGTGATGTTAGGACATCAATTATTCTGTATTCTGAACTTTTAATCAGGATTTCTTTCAGTTCTTTTTATTCAAGCAGGAGAGTATCCCTTGCGGAGATAAATATGGGGACGGTTTATTTGACCTGCGAATTCGTTACCATTAATTACCGATGATCTGAGTGGCTATGTGAATATCTTCTAATTTTTTTTATATTTTGTTTAATGATTATCAACTATTTCATTCACGCTGTTTGTATCATTGAAAATATCAGTTAAATGTTGTCACTAATTTCTCTGCATTTAACGGCACATTTATTGACACGTTTATTTTTCTTGATGTCTATTCGTCTGCCGATATGTAACCCTCTGGTGACCTGGTGCAGCAACTATTGACATATATTATTGCATGAATTCTTATCTTAACCCTTGTCCTGCTGAATTGTTTCAATTGTATTTTTAGTCATTTGAAGCTGGAATTGCTAACACAATTTCCAGCTTCAAATGCTAACGCAATTTCCAGCTTCAAATGATGAAAAATATTACTATTTATGAAAAATAGACATGTCTAAAATACAATTATTGGATCATCTAAGCATCTACTAAAAACTATTTTATCAAAATTAAGTGATATTTGTATTGATCTAAAACATACTTAACCCCGTATATATCCGGGCATAGCAGGACAAGGGTTAATTACTGTTGATTTGTATGACCGTATGTAACCCAGCAAACACAAAACATTTGTTATCATTTATACAATGTTGGTCCAACGTAGAAGATGTTGGACCGACGTTGTATAAATGTTATACAAATGTTTTGTGTTTCCTGGGCAGCTTATTGTGACATGGTTCAAGATTATCGGCTTATATTGCATGCATGCTTATCTTGGTGTTGATTTGTCTGCCGCTTCGTCATGTCTGGTGACATGGTGCAAGAATATCGGCCTTCATTGCAAGGATTCTTATCTTGATTCATCTGCCGATCCATAATCTCTCGTGATGTTGTGTATTATAGTTTAGCAGGATTTATTGCATGCATTCTTATCCTGCGGTCAATTATCCTGTCCATGTTTATCCTCATCCCGACGTGGCGCAGGAAATATTGCTCAGTGTTGCATGTTAAATAGATTTGCAATGATTATATTGCTGTCAAGTTTATTTTGTGATAAAATGAAAAAGAGCAAAGGTGAACACTTTAAGAGATTGACAGCTATTATCGCTCAATCTGCTGATTGTGCTCTAACCCAATATTGTTTCCATAATGTTTCCAAAATTCAGTTTCTATGCTAACCCTGAAAAGCTAAATTAAATAATTAAATTTTCACCCACTTGAAGTTGTGTGTCGCTACCGCGACCCACAACCTCAAGTGGCTGAAAATTACTCATATTTGTTCAATTTGAGATCTATCTAGCCTTTAGCTAATACTGATGTTTGAACACACATTTTGATCCCAATATCAGTGATTTGACCAGTTAATAAAATGGAATAAAAACGACAATAGTCGTGATCAGCAGGATAAGGGTTAACCCTTCAAAGCTGAATTAAATAATGTAAATTTTCGCCCACTTGAAGTTGCATGTCGCTACCGCGACCCACAACTTCCAAGTTACTTCCAAATTACTCATATTACTTTAATTTGAGACCAAATATTCAGCAAATGTTTAACCACTCATTTCATTCCCAATAACTTTGATTTAAATGGCTAGTGAAATGGATTAAGACGACTCTAGTCGTGATAAGGGGTTAAAAGTGTGCATATAGTATTTATGATGTATAAATGTCCTAAAAGCCATTGAAAACTTGTAAGGGAAGATTTCACACCAAACATCAAATCACTCGTGATTCTCAGGTGATATTATCAAGTCACCAACTGCAGTGTTGATTTAGACTTTCATGATGCAAATGACAATTCTTGTTCATTGTCTGCCAAGCGTTTAAACGCTGATTAGGCTAATATCCAAAAAGTGTTGAGCCGCTCTCTTCACAGCAATCGGATAAAATGAGCCAATGTTGGTGTAGAGTAGGCCCACCGTCTGCTACATTGGCAAAACATGGATATATCACCTTTGTTATTGTACATACACTGTACTGCCACAATGTTCCCTCGTGACTCTAACGTGGTATCTACCACTTAGCCAGGTGGTATATACAGTGTTTGGGTTGCATGGGTGCTATCAGCACACTGTTCATGTTTTAAAAAGCAAAAAAATGTAATACTTGAATGTACAGTTGTTTCTATGATATACGCATCTTACTATAACCTAGTTATTGTGGCTGTGATTGTTAATTGGATACATGTGACCCACCACACAAAAAAGCATGCGAGGTTAATATTTTCCAAATAAACACAGTCCTGCTGGACCCGTATATATAAGGCTAGTATATATAATGTTTCGAGCAGATTTTACACCGAGTAATATGTCACTAAAATGGATAATAGTTTGTGGTAGATGCTCAGTTAGTTGAATAATTCAATTTAGAAGATCCATATTTTCAAAGAATATAAATATTTTTCGTCATTTGAAGCTGGAAATTGCGTTAGCAATTCTAGCTTCAAATGAATGAGAAATACAATAGAAACAATTCAGCAGGACAAGGGTCTCTCTAAAACGGGACAATCTATCACCTTGGATTTTGTAAGAATTTTAACTTTATAACATTATTTAAATAACCATTTGAATTCAAATTTATATGACGTCATAACTAAGTGTAACTATGCGGCCTTTTTGCATGGCTGGTCACATAATATTCTCCTGTTGTTTAAGCATGCGCCCCATTTGTTGAACATGGTTCACCCAGTGATATCGTCTCGTGTACATGGTAATTATAGATAAGTGGACTCAATGTTGATTTTGATTAGTCCGTTTGTCACAGTGTGATTTCTAATTGTGAATTTTACGCCTAAAGCTCTGTTATTTTAGATTGCTTTTTTATAGTCATATGCCACAAAAAAATACAATATATATTATTGATATTATATTATTGATGCTATATTGATGTGTACTGTAAGCGGACAATACATAATGCAAGTAGATTCCCAGCAAACACAAGACGTTGGGCCAATGGTGGCCTAATGTGAGGCTAGCTAGAAGATGGGCCAACAATAAAAGAGTATTGGCCCAATGTCTTGTGTTTGCTGGGAATATTTGTCATCCAAGGGACAAAAACTTTCCACTTGAATGAAAACTTAAAGTAGTTACATGTGAATATTTATTCCTGGCAACCATATTGACATCAGCAGCAATTGTTTTACTACTTTACAATTGAAATCAGTGGTGAGCCATAAGTGGTGAGCCATAAGTTCCTATAGCAAATACATAGATAATTGCAAGTACCCTGACTACATCTTTCTGTATGTACGTGGATAGTTCACTAAATTATTAAGTCACTTGTTATAAATAAAGTGTCAGCTGTCAAAACTGGACTAGATCATAGGCGCCCCCTTTTCACACCCACCCCTCCCCCCCTTTACATTGACTAGATTTTTTTTATATGCTATTATAACTTCTCAGAATATGTGCACTATTCTTATATGTTGTCAATGTGATGCTATTGATACAACCAAAATGTCACCCTATTTGCTCAATTATACCCGTTCTGTACATACCACAAACTATAAACGTTTCTAAAACTTTTTCACTATTATTCGTGTCGGTGGTAGAGCCTCATTGTGTCGTGTCATTCATAAAAAGCTTTACCCAGTTGTCAGGTATGCATATCGACTGTTACTGTGCACCTAGCAAACACGGGATATTGACCCACTCTCGCTTTAATGTTGGCCCATCGTCTGCGACGATGGCCCAACATTGAGCCAACATTGGTTGAATATCTTGTGTTTACTGAGTAGATACGGTACGATCACTCACAGTAAACACCAGGCTCAGTACTCACTGTGATAGGTCAGCAAAAATGCTATACATTAGACAAGACACCCCCCCCCCAACCCGCTGGCGGTGTTAACCCTTGTCCCGCTGGAACTGTATATATGTGTATACGGTTTCAAGCATGTTTTAGATCAATATAAATACATGTATCACTAAATTTGATAAAATTAGTCTTTAGTATGTGCTTAGTTGATCTAATAATTCAATATTGGAGTGTGTTTTTCATAAATATCAATATTTTTCGTAATTTGAAGCTTGAATTTGCGTTAGCAATTCCAGCTTCAAGTAAATGAAAAATACAATGGAAACAATTCAGCAGGACAAGGGTTAACTTCAAATGTTAAAGTAATCTCTGCTTTGAAAGCGCTTCTTCAAAATGAAATTCCATCTTTTTTTTGTTTTGAAACGTTACAGCAATATAAGAATATTATGTCCTGAATGAGAAATGCAAAATGAAGCAAAAAAATAGCTTCTTGTGATTAGAGAGTGATAGATAGGGGCCTACTACCCTTTAATCCCACAGCGGCCATCTATTCTAAGTAGTTTAGTTATTTAATCTTCTTTGGTAGGGCAAGCTAGTGAATTCTCCCGAAACTAGACACTTTTTTAAACATATTCTAATTCACATAGATATGAGATAAAATAGAAGTTGATACTGGTATTTAGTTTATTCCTCAAAACAGTCGTATGTTTAGACGTAGCTAAGTAGCCAACGCACATCGTCAATGGACGTCTAGTCTGGATACTTACTGTTGTCTTGACCACTTTTTTGATAATTGCTCATATTGTCTTGTGATTTTTCTAAGTCTCTTTTTACCTTCATCAATGTCTTTGCAATGTACAGTGTGTCGAGTGAGAAGGTTGAGGGGATGGGGTGTTTGATTTGTACCATGAGATGTAGGAGACATTCGGTCCAACATTGTATAAATGTTATACAAATGTCTTGTTTTTGTACGGTAAGTACAGTACTATGAGATGATAGCGGTCAATTGCTGTGTGGATTGATTGTAGCTGCAAGGTTTACCATCGTTTGTAGCAAAAGCAACACTTTTGTTCTCATTGGTCCGAATTAGGCCAGATTCTCCTCGTTTACCAATGACATGTTTGCATTGTATTTTCTTGGAAATATTCCACAATCCCCAAACTGACTATTACCCATTTACCCACTAGGTTATTTAATTAAATTTTGCAGCATCTTGAAGTTATGCATTGCTACTGCAATCCACAACTTCAAGTGGGTGAAAATTACTCGTGTATTGGGCTAATGTAACATTTACAATTCCTACTATTTGAACAACAATTGAGCTCAGGCCTATTCAATATGATAAAATATGAATACTAGGTATACTTTCCTCTTAGGACATCGTGACTGTGTACAAACGTGTACGCTTCTGGGTTGTCTGTCATCCCGTTTGTGTGTATTACAATATGTGCTGTAAATATAACAGTTTATCAGTCTGATTGCACAGAAGTATGGCTGTCGCTTTAATTCCGGTTAGTACAGGTCCCCTATATAGCTATTATCATAGATTAACCAATATTTATATTTAATTCATGCTATTATTATCAGTATAGTAGACAATGTTACATTATACACTTTTTATAAATGCCAGTGCCAAATTGATACTGATAATAACTTGGTATATATATATACATTCGAGAATTGTTTTAGATCATGAATATACGATACGCAGAACAATTCAAATTAATCGTTAGAATACTGTAATACGCCATGACATTTTGTAGCCATTCAGAGTTGTCATACTTATTGCCAACTTCAAATAAATAAGAAGTGGTTCATGTTAAAAACGACACCTGCTATAACCTCAATGTTGTTATATTCGAGATAATTTATGTGCCAGGATATTTGATAAATATCACTCAATACTTTTTATCGTGGAAAAATCTTTAGATTGGCGTGGCCACACTTAAAATAGTGCTTTGCTCTGGCTTGAATGTTGTATTTATAATCGACCGTGGGCGCAAGCGGTCACACAAGTGGTATTGATAACATATGTGAGGTGGGAGAAGTTAGCTTAAACTGTTTGTCGCCAGGGCTTATAACTTATTTTCTTGAATTCCAATGTGCCGACCACAGTATATGATTACTACAATGTGTCAATGACTATAAGCTAGAGATTAACCGAGAAGCAGACACGAGGCAGTGAGCATATGCTGTTTTAATTTTGGGCCATCGTCACAGAAGGTAGCCCAACATTAAACCAGCGTAGGCTCAATGCCTGGTGTTTGCTGAGAAATATGATGATACAGTAGATGCAGTAGATATTGTATATCTGGTAATTTTCGCGTGGTTAAATCTTTGCAAATTTCCGATTTTGGGACTTTTCGCATAGTTTAGAATTCGTAAATTTTCATATGTATTTAGTAGCGCTACTATATTAAGAATTTTCGGTAGATTCTTCAATTCGCAAATTTATCCTCCTTGTGAAATTCTTGAAAATTATTATAACCTTGCGAAAATTACCAGATTTACAGTATTCGAGAAGCATCTGTGTATTATTAATGCCCAGTGATCTGTTTTTAATATAATCTTTTATTCAGCAAACCAATCACTTATACTATTGTTAATGTTATAATGTGTGTTCTACTTCTTGTTATTTATCTATTATTATTATTAAGCCTACTGATTTGCCACGAGGCGTTCACGTCAATCTAGATCGCTGTATCACTGTCCCCTCTACTACATTTGACGCTTTTGGAAATATGTGCAGTATTTATACAAATCGCACTATTCAGATATTAGGTCCCAAATAATTCTATTGATAAATACATGTTGTGAAATTGAAATATAAACTTATAATGTATACATAAACTCACTAAGATGTAGCATGCAGATATCCAATTGAGGCTACACAATTTCTGTTTAAATGTCTTTGTTGATGAAATTGACTGTTAGGTTGATTACGGTCTTTTACTCCAGATGATAATTGAGCAGTGTAAAATGATTTCGCTTGATCTCTTGTGGCATTTGTGGAATTGAAATATAAACTCTATTATTTATACACAAACTTGCCAAGATGTGGCATGCAGATGTTCAATTGAAGCTTCGGAATTTCTGTTTAAATGTCTTTGTTGATGAAATTGACAGATTATTGAACGGTGTACAATGATTGTGCGTGCTCTTTTGTGGCATTTTTGTATTTATAGTATAGTTGTACGTTTTTGTGTGTACTTTGTTATATTGCCATGCTCGCTCCATGTGATGCGTTATTATATCTAGTCGTATTAATCACTACCACACCTTGTCATTTATACTGCATTAGTTGATGCCACTCCACTCTTATATATATACCGTCTCCCTTAGAACGGTTACTTCAAGCTGTGGCTCGCTACAGGGAACCACAGCTTAACTTTCACAGTACGAGGACCATCTTAATACGTCAGAATCTGGCGTTTGTAGACATCAAATTCCGACGTATATAGATGATTCCCGCACTGAAAGAATTAAAATATTTCTAATGGCCGTAGACGCATGACATAAATATTCATATGAAGCGGAAGGAGCTGACTAAGACATTTATGATGGTTTCAAATTGAAATTTTGTGATATTTAAACAAGAAATATTACATGATGTCGCCTCGTATTTTCAGTCACCTGAATCACTGAACAAATGTATGAATACTCTAAGCTATACCTGTTTATTAAAATGCCTAGTTTCTTATGCTATCTGTAAGTCACTGCTTGGTGACCAGTGCGCTACATAAAGCTAACCGTCCGGTATTTTATGTTACAAGCTTTCATATTTTTGTCACACTGTCATCAAATGTCTCGCATTTATTCTCTAGTACCTATGCTTGATTCCGCCATGTCTTCGGTAAAAAACTACAAAACCAACAGAAACACTGCACACGCTCGTTTAAAATACTTGGTTATTATAGTTGTGTGTTATCATTTTATGTAAGGGATCACGTTTTATATCTTGTATCAAATATACACACGTATGTATGTATGCTACTAACGTCAGCCTAACGTTAACAAACCTACCTAACGGCTAGTGACCAAGGTGTTGTAAACCACTCGGTTTCAACGTTGCTCGGCAGTGTGTCAACTTGATGCATTCGCACTTGGCACATTACTTGTGTTATAGTTGAAAAAACGTCACTAGAGCCAACACACTAAGTGGAGATCTGTTTATCCCACTGGGCACACGACGTTGTTGCGACGTTGAATCAACGTCAACGACGTTGATTCAGCGTCGTAACCACGTCGTATGCCCAATGGTAGTCATGGATGTTTGGTTTCAAAATATACGCCTAAACAGCTTCTTAGTTGTTACGTCACGTAGGTCACGATGTACATTCATATGAAGGCTATTTCTAAACAAGACATATCCACAATGAGAAAACGGTGCTGGGAGTTTTCAAATGGCTGCTCAGCCTAGAAGCTACATACTGGGCACACGACGTTGCTGCGACGTCGTCTGCCCAGTGGTTAACATATACAATTGTTGCATATCTATTACAGTTTGTCCAGAAATATATGGCGCTTGAACAGCCATCTCAATAGTAATCTTTTATTATCGTAGATATTAACAATTCAGAAGACTACTTGAGAATTAAGTGTACGGGGATAACGTATGTGAACTGCATGAGAGACAGTTATGTGTTGCTGCTTGTTATCGTCACTCGTGATAAGAGTGCTGCCGGGTCTCGTTGCAGTCAGCTTATAAAGATGCCGATGTGGGGAGTCGTTATGGAGAAACTAAGACATGCTCCTTTTGATGGCCACACGTCAATCATGATGATTAATTTGTCAAAATATTATATTGCGATTTTTCCCTACGAATACAACTGACGAGAGCGCTTTTTGGCACAGTAATAAATCGACACTATTTGAGATATGAGCCTTTTGTGTGGAAAAATCGTATACTTGTATTTTAACATGTTAAAAGCTACATGACTTGTCTTAAACTGTTGTGTGTTGAACTTGGATCTGTTATTAAGCGTCGTTTCAAATAAACAGAAATGACTTGAGTTTTTGTTTTTATTTTATTCAAATAAGACAATATTATTATAAGACACGACTGTGTTTTTAATTCAGTACACCTGCACTAAAGTTGCAGTGCATGCGGTATTGTATTCTTATATAATATACAATATTATCTATAATAATGATTATTTTTAGCCCGCCTTTTAATTTTAATTAAAAAAGGTGGGCTATTGCAATTGAAGTTCGGCGTCGTCGGCGTCGGCGTCGGCGTCGGCGTCGGCGTCGGCGTCAGCGTCGGCGTCGGCGTCGGCGTTAACATTTACTTGTGGGCGCGATAACTTGAAAAGTTTTTCATGTTTCCTTCCCAAATTTGTTTTGCATGTTACTAATGACCACTTCTCGGACAAGTTCAATAATGGCTGAAAAAAAATTCAAAATGGCCGACTTATTGCGATTTTTCACCTTTTACGTCAATAATTTGACCTTGTGGGCGCGATAACTTGAAAAGTTTTTCACATATCCTTTTCAAATTTGTTATGCATGTTACTAATGACCAGTTCTCGGACAAGTTCAATAATGGCCGAAAAAAAAAAAAAAATGGCTGATTTATTGCGATTTTTCACATTTTACGTCAATAATTTGACCTTGTGGGCGCGATAAGTTGAAAAGTTTTTCACACATCCTCTTCAAATTGGTTATGCATGTTACTTATAAGTAGTTCTTGGACAAGTTCAATAATGGCCTAAAAAAAAAAAAAAATGGCCGATTTATTGCGATTTTTTTCATTTTACGTCAATAATTTGACCCTGTGGGCGCGATAACTTGAAAAGTTTTTCACATATTCTCTTCAAATATGTTATGTATGTTACTTATAAGTAGTTCTTGGACAAGTTCAATAATGGCTGAAAAAAAAAAAAAAATGGCCGATTTATTGTGATTTTTCTCATTTTACGTCAATAATTTGACCTTGTGGGCGCGATAACTTGAAAAATTTTTCACATATCCTCTTCAAATTTGTTATGCATGTTACTAATAAGTAGTTCTTGGACAAGTTCAATAATGGCTGAAAAAAAATTCAAAATGGCCGATTTATTGCGATTTTTCTCATTTTACGTCAATAATTTGACCTTGTAGGCACGATAACTTCAACATTTTCACAAGTATCCTCTTCAAGTTTGTTATGCATGTTACTAATAAGCAGTTCTTGGACAAGCTCAATAATGGCCGGTAAAAAAATCAAAATGGTCGACTTATTGCGATTTTTCACATTTATTTTACGCCCATAATTTGACCTTGTGGGCGCGATAACTTGAAAAGCGGCTGGTTTAACATACCATTTATATCTTGCGTTGTTATTTACGTGATGACATTCGTCTTTACTTTCTTTATCATAATTCGGCGGCGGGCTATTATCGAGTGTGCTCTTGTTTAATTAATGCCTTGATACTCTGAAAGCCAATACTGATGATTAGATAATGCTTTTATTTGTATATGAATAATAACAATTTTAGCACAATGTGATTTATAGAGATGATGCATCCTATTCCCAGACATTAACTGGTGATTTTTGTTTGCATAACCGGAATTTGCCGTTTCTAGCTTAACAAACTACACATACCGACTAAGCTACGGGGGTCGCAAGAGACGGTATATTTACTGTATAATTCAGTCTTTGAATTCCTCATATCTCTAAAATGTTTCGACATATCTCATTGATATGTATGTCATATCACACAGTTTCAAGCATGCACTACATACAGCCAGTAGCATCTCCACTGCAAGTAAAGCTGGAAAGAGATGGAATTTTACTAGCAGATAGACATATTTTTATCCATGTGCATCAATGAGCATTAAAATCGAAATTTTGCCCCACCAGCTGCACGACTACTTGTACGCGTGTGCATTCAATAACAGATATTAGCCCTTAGAGCACTGCGCTAAGAAATGTAAATTTTCAGCCACTTGAAGTTGTGTCTCGCTACCGCGATCCACAACTTCAAGTGACTGAAAATTTGTGTTATCCGTGAAATTTGAATCCCAACATATATCAGTGTTTATGGATTGAAAGCATATTTTATTTTATTTTTTACAACTGGTTATACAGGTGCTAATAAAAACACAGAAAATCTACTGTATCAGTGTGCTAAGGGTTAAGGTATTATACAACATACCATGGAAAAAGGAGATAACAAATTTGCCAGCACTTTTTCAGAGGGTCCCAAACAATGCAATTAAAGCAAAATTAAGCTGATATAATAAATATTTCCACTTCCACGCAGGCCACCATAAAATACAGTAGCATAAATGATGCTTCTGAGAAATCTGCATACGTCAGGGGAGAATATAGATGGTTTTAAAGACGGCCGTTCAAAATATAATAACTTTAAAGCTAGGTATCGCGTGGATGGAGATGCGGCTAAAAAATGTACGAAAATGTATCAAAGCAAAACATAAAATGTAATTATATCAAGAATCCTTTCAAAAATGACCCAACCTAGAACACAATTATTGCAACAGAATTATTTTTTATGGCAACTTATTCAGAAAACATTCAGGGATTCCAGGGAAAAAGTCTACAAAAATATAAGTGGGGGAACATTTTCAAAACACCCTTTGAAGTCGACCTCCCATTTACCACATGTTGATTCCCGGGAGAATGTTCTGTCTAGCTTTAAGATGATTTTATATATATATTTTTTATATTGTCTATTTATATAATGCAAGCCCATATCACTTTATAAGTCTATATCGCCATGTCCAATATATAAAACACTTTACTGAGAGCGTTCAGTCTCAGGCCCGTAACCAGCCTCTTCAAAAGGGGGGTTCGTTTTAAAATATTTTTGTGTTGAATATGGACTAAAAGCCTACAAAAGGTGTGCTATTCTAGGGGGTTTGGGGGCATGCCCCCCCCCCTCCCAAGAAAATAATTGGATAAACGTCTAATTTTGTGTATTTTGGTGGATTCTAATGCACGTTTTTGGTCTTTTTGACATTTTTGAAATGATGCTTTCTTAAATTACCATCGGTTATTAAACATTTAAGAAACACATCAACAAATACAAGCATGATATGTTTGATATGACCATAGACTATTTATTATAGCGTATATGGTAGAACGTGCCAGCTCTCTAAACGTTATGTAGTGTAGATGTCTCAAACAAAAATACATATCTGTTGACAAAAGAGAAGAGAAGCTATATTTACAACACATATATTGAAAGCTTAGCAGTCTAACACACAATGGAGTTGGGTTCATTGCAGCAAACAGATCCCCAGCATTGTCCAGGTCGACTGCTGTGTCATAGTGTGTGTGAAAAGAGGGTATCACGATCTTTAATGGTGTTTGTGTCTGCCAGGGGTCCATCCCACAATAAATCTTAAAATTAAGATCATCTTAATTTTTCTAATGCAAATAAGATAAAGTCAAGATGATCTTAATTCTAAGATGTTTAGTGGGACAGGCTCAAGGCTGGCCCCTGCCACATTTCTCTGACTTATTACCGATAGTGTCAAACTAATGATCTGCAGCAAATCTAAAGTGAAAACACAGCAACAGTACACAAATGTTCTATGGTGATGCAGTCAGAATGCATTATATGATCGGACATAATAAATTTGGGAAAACAGTATTTACGCATTCATTCTCTTGACCTACGGTACCAGAAAACTGAGCATTCAGCTCTATAATAATATGATCTAAGAAGGGTATAACAGTGTTTCTTCAATAGCTCTCCTCAGGATCCTCAGCTGGAGTAGCCCGGAGCCTCTGTTTTCCAGCCGTCCTGGGCCCACTCAGAATCAGGTGTTCATCCACTTCTTTTGCCAGACAAGCAGCATGTTGAAAGATCCCGGAAAAATTAGCGTGGACATTGGCTCTGATGTCCTGGTATGGGTTTTTAATTTTGACTTTATCCAACTTTAATGAAAATCGACAGTAGCGAGTATACAGCTGTTGGCATATGTAGGCCTACAAAGTGACCTATGTACCATGCTAGAAATATCTCATGTTCACTTTCAGGAAATGCAATTAACCCTTTCCATGCCTAATAATTCAGCCCCTGCTAATTTCTACAATGCCTAATTTCTCCAGCATAATGATTATTTTGGCTAAAAACAACCCGAATTATAATTCATCAGTAGGCCTACAGAGCATCATTTATAGTGAACTCTAATATTTGTAACTAGATATGTATGGTGGGACGGGTTGGGGTTGCACTTTACTGGGGTTGAACGCAAAGGTCATGCTGAGGTCATGTGAAGGTCATAAGAGGGTCAATCTCCATAAAAATAACAAAAATTGTCATTTTATGCCTTCTAACTTGATTTATGCATGAGCTAAGTGTTATATATATGACTGTAGTTGGATCATTCAGGGTCAAGCACTTTCAGCAGGTGTCTCAAGTAGTTTTTGGCTAATAACAGTACCCTTCGGCTTTCCCTTATTCTCACCTTCCGATAAATTCACTAAATTTCCCCTGTCTCCAGGACTGAAATTGAATGCCAAAAGTGACCAAATATAGTAGTGTAGAACTTCAGCTATGCTTTGAATAGCAGCAAATGTACATATATGACTGTGTGGAAAGGGTAACACGGGCTTAGAGTTCCACTGTACTGAGGTGGCGTGCAAAGGTCATGTCGAGGTTATGTCAAGGTCATATGAAGGTCAAACTCGATAAAAATACAAAAAAGTACAATTTTTCACGTTCCAACTTGATTTATGCGTGAGCTAAGTGTTATATATGACTGTAGTTGGATCATTTAGGATCAAGCACCATTTCAGCAGGTGTCTCAATTCTCAAATAGTTTTAGGGTAATAACAGTACCCGAGGAGTGACATTATTCGTGCGGGACGATATTCCTAAAAGCATAGTCCTTGCGCTACCCGGGAGCTCCCATAACACATATTCAGAACAAGGGGGCAAGCCAGTGAGACAGACGCTGAATAATGAGCCTAGAATCTGATAAGATTGGTCTCTCTCATCGAGGTAAAAATTACACGTCAACCAGAAATAGTGCAACGTGGCCCAGATACATGTTTATCACACATCATATAACGACGAGAAGCGCAACATACACAGCCGTCGGGATAATTTGCACCAATGCTTGATCAATGTTGGTCCAACGTCTCAGACGTTGGGCCAACATTAACTCAGCATCTGTTGAACGTCTTGTGTTTGCTGCAAAGAGTGGATAAATCGACATAGATATGAATAAGAGTGCGCACACTGTTGAACTGTTGCTCGCCTATTTTTCAATGGCATTGTGATTGTAGGTCAACTGTTTTAATTCATGCCAAAACATCAACACCGCCTTCGTTTTCTGTACAGTTCTGTGGTTTTGTGAATCAACCCAACGTTATGCCCATACACGGCCTAACCTGCTATTACCAGAGTGTAGCAAGGGTTGGTACCGCCAAACAGTCACCAGATGGCACTGTAGTAGGCCTACACGCTCATGATCACCTTATGATGTGGGCGGGGGCCCTAGGGTAGTGGTTAGCACCGCTGCCTTTCACGCCAGAGTTCGG
Organism: Flabesymbios commensalis; assembly: GCA_964017125.1. Lineage (NCBI taxonomy): Eukaryota > Metazoa > Annelida > Polychaeta > Terebellida > Flabelligeridae > Flabesymbios > Flabesymbios commensalis. Next base: position 40,837,136 of record OZ024917.1, read on the forward strand.
GGTTCGGTTCCCGGACTCGGCGGTTTGAAAGAAACAAAAATGTTTCTTCCCCATCCACGTGTGAAAGTCAGTATTGCGGGGAGCCTCCGTGACCGAGAGGTAGCGTGCTCGGCCTCAGACCGCCAGGGTTCGAATTTTGAATCCTGTGTCTGGAGGACAGTGTCATCTCAATCATCTCACCATCCTCAGGAGGTTCTCCTGGCCCAGTTTAGCCTATATGTACACAAAGGTGGCCTAAAGCCCGATTCATTTCATTTTTTACCTTATGATGTTTTGATGCAAGCTGGATGCATCGGACCAAACTTGGCGACTATTTAGCATGCAGGGGTACATGTACGTAGTGAATTAACTGTTAAGTAGCCCGAACACGGTCCGGGATTGGCATTGTAATCAGTATTAAAATTCCCGGACACGGTCCAGGAAAGGCATGGAAAGGGTTAAACTAACCATGTTACCATGGTTATTGGCGTCCACAATATCCAGTGAACGACTTTGCAGCTTCACTGCTAGGCCTGATATGTGTGACAGTAGCTCATAGACAACTAGGAAGGTCACTATGTTATCAAACGAGCTGATACTCGCAAGGAGATTACCAGCATCAGACTTGGTTTTTGTTGACCAATTTGATACAAGTATGCCTGATAGAAGTGGCGGTACGCATCATGTCGTTCTGCCCAGCGGGTCTCGCACAGTTCAAGCAGAGGTTCGCACCTATAGATGAAACGGGTACCATGGTGGTGATGACATTGGTCAGAAGAGAACCCCCCTTTGGGCTGAACTTAAAAAAAAGAGACATACTGCTCCCATTAGATCCAAGATCTTGCATAGGCCTACACTTAGCAATTTAGCGGAATGAGAAATTACCAAATTTGAGCAGTGTCCACTGCAATGCAACACAGCCAAAGGTCACTCTTGGCGGATTCTTGCTTGCACACAACTCTGCCGCTGCTCATGTTAACTGCTCCATCATATCCCTGGTCACGAATATGCGTGACATCACGGCATAATTGCCTGATACAATTGTCAGTCAATGGACTTTAATACAAAATGAAAACATGAATATTCACATAAAAACTTTAAAAAGGGCAGAATGTGTAAATTCAAAACATAATCTTGGCAGAAAAAGGGGGGTTCGTCCGAACCCCCCGAACCCCCCCCCCCCTGGTTACGGGCCTGCAGTCTATTAACACATTGAACACTAGACGCCAGCAGTCCACCTTTAAGTTCAATAAAAATATGAGAAGACCCACCACAAATTGCATGAGTTTTTTTTCACTACTCGGCTCAGAAATCACCAATAGAAAATCTGCTAAATCCAATCGGTTGAAGGATACCTAATTTACATGAATTCAAGATGACCGCCACTCGATTTGCAAAGCACAATTTTATATACGATTTTGTATCAAATATAGCCAGTAGCATGTGTAATACCTATTGTTGATGGGTTTTGATGTTGGAAACTATTTCTGGCAATATTATGCTGATTGAAGCTTATATTCAAGGTCAAAAGGTGAATTTGAAGGTCAAATTTATGCGCAAATGTTTAATTTAATTTTGGTCGGAAATTTTTTTTCTGGTATTAGTGTGGTAATTCAAGGTCATCCGCAAGGTCAAGTTCAAAGTAACAAAATGCGAAAATGTGATTAAAAAAGAAAATAGGAGCCAGCTAGTGTAATATCTTGTTTTGGCGTTATTTTGACTGGATAAACTATTTCTGGTAGTACTTTAAATAAATCATAACAATCCCACTAGTTACCAGCAGCAAAGAAGAATTTAACATGTCTCTTGTGAAACCGACCATGGAGCGTGTTACCACGAGAATAATGTAAATTTTAAACTGCACATGTTATGACGTATATCTGCATGCTATATAGGCTAATAAAACTAATGAACATACACAGAAAGTAATCCTCTGACAGTCACATGATAAAACCTAATTGATATCAAATGTTACTTACATAAAATAAAAAAGTTAACTTTGCAGAACCATACAGTACATACACTGACACCACCAGACAGAAAGTAAAAAAAAACACGAGCAAAAAATATTTTTAAATCTAAGTAAGCAACACCACGGCAAGTAATACATACTTCTATCCAAGAACATAATAATAGGCCTACGCGACTAGAAGCATTGCACTATTCTGTTACTTGGCTTGATTGATTTATGGGACAATTGACATGACTGTGTGTTTTCACTTCAGCCCTGAAAGTGTTTTCCAAATATGACAGTATAATGACGATGGTCAATGCGTGGTGGTAGAAGTAAGAAGTTGCTTTCATTTGAGCATAATGGTAATTTAATAACGATAAAATAACATGACATGAATGGGGTTTTAGGCCACCTTTGTGCACGTTGTAGGCTAAACTGCCTCAGGAGAACCACAAAATAACGTTAAAATTTGTCATATAGGCCTACTGCTAAGACATGAATACATTTGAAAGAACTGTTTGACTATGACACGCCCAGTTATGGCCTGGTGACTACAAAATGACCGGCGACAACTATCCTAACATCTATTTTCTAGAAACAGTGATTCCATGATGTGTTCTTGATTTAAAAAGAGAAACACAATGGTTTCAAAGACACAAAATCTTTCATGACTGGTCGAAAAACAACTTTTTTTTCGAAAAAATAGCGTTTCTCGAGGGCAGTGTTAGCAACTTAGCTGATTCTCATCTCAACATCCACCATCGTATAGGAGGCTGGCACCAGTTGAATAATTTTGTTTGTTTTAAATCTAATAAGCAAACATTACGTTTATTCTGCTCTACTGGAGTGATGTAAATTTAGTATATATTCATCATTGTCATTGAGATCAAGTTCATCTCACTCCAAAATACATTTCCATCAACATTAATAAATTATTTAGAAAATAAAGCAATTACATATGACCTTGAATCACCAAATTAGTCACAGAAATAGATTATCCGGGCAAAGTTAAATTGTAAAATATGTATTACACTTGTTTCGAATTATATTTGTTAAAAATCATATTTCCAAATTTTATATCTTAAAAATCACCTTTTGACTTTCAAGTTGATCTTAAATTACCATAATATTCTCGGAATATTATTTCCCTGTCACACACACACCAACAAGAGGTACTACACTTATTTCCAGCTTTATTTGTTGAAAAGTCAAATATAAAAATTATGGTCAACAAATAGAGGCAGCCATCTTGGATTTATGGTAAACTGGTGTCTTTCCACCAATCGGATTTTAGAGGATTTTTAATATGTTTTTCTTTTATTGATTCTGTACTGTTTAGTGCTTTATATTTCGGTCATTCAGTGAATTTTAATAGATTTGGTATTTTTCATATTTAAAAATATTTCTTTTTTCTAAAAAACTCAATTTTGGCTTTTAAAAATATGTTCCCCCTATTATATTTGTGTAGACTTTTCATACATTATGTAGACACCCATGTAGACTCATATGCCATCAACATAAATTCTATTGCAATTTGTTCTAGGTCAAAGTTCAATTTGGAGTGAGAATCTATTCTTGGAAGTCATTCCAATAATGTTTTCTTTAACAAAATGGATTTCTGGGCTCTGCTAGTGTGTGTCAGAAATGACTTTCAAGGACATAATTATTGTCAAAAACGGCAACACGTATATATTCAGTTTTCTGTCATCACATCGCAAAGCGTATTGCAATATATAATATGCCCAGCAAATGGTGTTTCTGAATAATCATTCAGTTCTGCATTTCTTCAGTTATTTAGCGCTTTCTCATCAATTTTACGACGATTTCAGCAATTGAGTTGTGTGTTGAACCATTGGTTTATTCCAGTAAGAGCTCGTTCTTTGAACAAAGGCTTCACTGGGAGCAATGCTTATCATAAAGTCGAAATATGCTAATACAATGAAATGAATTGGACAGAATGAGAATTAGAAGCTATGTGAAATGAAAAGAAAATGAAATTAATGGGGTTTTAAGCCTCCTTTGTGCGCATATAGGCTAAACTGGGTCAGGATAACCTCCTGAAGATAGTGAGATGAATGAGATGACACTGCCCTCCAGAATTTGAAATACGAGCCCTGCCGGTCTGAGGCCGAGCACGCTGCCTCTCGGTCACCATGTCTCCCCACAATATTGAATCCTTACGAGTGAGCGGGAAGAAACAATTGGTTTCTTTAAAACTTGGGAGGCCAAAGCGGGGCTTGAACCCGCGATCTCTGACTAATTTATATATTTCTATCCAATGTTGTTTCCTAGCGCCCATAATATGGGAAATCCAAGATAACCGTCGCTAACATTAAATTACTATACTTGTCATATGTTTGTGAATAGCCATCATAAAAATATAAACAAATTGTCCTTATATGTTCTCAGACCTGATAAATGCAACAGTTTAAAAAAAACTATTTAAAAATAAATTATAGGCTACTATGAGGAACTTAAACATTCAAATCGTATTTTGGTGATACTCTACAAGTTCTCTTCTGATTCATATTTTAAGGAATTGAGAAAAAATTTATAGCACAATTCAAGACACTTGATCACCAGTCTATTCACTGTCACTGCATGTAACATTTTATTTATTGCAAACTTTTAATAGATTTTTATTCAAATAAAAAAATACATTAGATTAAATTACATTTATAGTTGTACCATATCTACATGCAAATTTAATTTATAATATATATTTTTTAAATATATCCGACCATCAAATGAAGGTTAATTTTCATAATGTTCTTGGGGAGGTCCCTAGTCTTAAGCAGCGTCGCTTCATAGTGAAACATGTAGTACTATCGTCCCCTAGAGGGTTAATAAATGAAGCATGTGGTGCTCTTGGCCCCAGAGGGTTAATAATGAAACATATTATACTCTAGCCATCAGAAGGTTGATATATCACACATATGATGGACGTCACATTCTGTCGTCTGAAGTCGATCCTCGCACTGAAAGGGTTAGAAGGCAAGCCACCCTGTGACTTTTTGTGATTTAGTGGTGTCGTCTCAGATTAATTTTAAAGCATATTACATACTTTTTAATAAACCCTTGAATGTGTCATTTTGTGTCATATATTCAAATTACTTTAAAAATCGGAGATAAAGAGAAACGATAAAACCCGTATTTTATCAGAAAACATTACATACACACCTCGATCCATCCTACCATCCCCAAATTTTATACAGGTTTGGCTTGTCCTCATTGCAGTAAGGAGAACTGACTATTTTTTACAGTTAAAAAAAATGAATTTCGGTGAAATTTAGCAAATAATAGCATTTTTACGGATTGTAGGGATTGTCACGGCATTGGGAAATACCTTACTGTCCACGTCATACTCACAGGATTTTCACGAGATTCTCGTGTGAGAAACGCGCGACTATACGCTTGACGCACGCGTCCTGTGTGTTATGACACACTGATTTACTATAAAATCGTTTTTTTTTAATCGCGTGAAAATATCGCTCACGTGACGCTCGCGTGACGCACGCATTCTGTCTGTGGGGCCCTTTAGAGTCCGGTATAGGCATTTTTATTTTTTTTCACTTACCGAGATGCATTATAATATCGATGTTAAAACCAGAAACAAATTGCAGAACAATTATTCAATTTGCCATTTTGTATGAAGATACAGGAATTTATGGCAAAAGTGAGGATTTTGAAAAAAGTTAGAAAGGTGAGGATTTAAAAAACAAATTGAGGAAAGTGTGAATTTTGACAAATATAAAAAAGCAAGGAATTGACAAAATTTGACCCACTGAAAAATGGCCCTAATGAATTATTTTTAAATATAAAGAAAAGTTTAAGCTCACATCAGATTAAATTGTTTGAAAAACATATTACATACATTTTCTTATTGTTATGTTTGAATAAATAAGTAAATATTTGATGACTATTTGAAAAATACAATTTTATTGTGCATAACTCACAAACTAGTAACTCTAGGCTAAACGGTCAAAGTATCAAGTAGACTAGAAGCAAATACACAGCGCATTTAAAGTTCTTCCATTGTTGCCGACAGAGTGTGATTTAATAAATTAACAGTTTGACACAACTATATATCCATGTTGTTATGTCTCATGACAAAATGATGCGAATGTCTTTATACCCTTTTTAATGAACGCATATGATATAAATGGATTATAAACCAGGTTGCCTCCTTGTGCTTGGCTGGCAGTATATGAAGTGCACGTGCATCGGTGACGTAACGGTTTATGCATCTGGAGGCCATCTTGTTCACTTTCTTCTCATGTCGTAATCGTTAATCGTGTCTTCTATCCATGTGATATAGTTTGAGACTTTGGCGTGAACTCCTGGAGAGCTCTCCCCCGCACAATGCGCCCCCCACGACACGGTTCCCTCCAGCTCCCATTTCTCTTCCTCTTCGTTGTAACAGTTGAGGGGGCCTCCAGAATCTCCCTGAAGACAAAGGCGTTAGATGAAGCTTTAGCTTGAATTAAGTAATATGTGAATGGTATCGGATGGCATGCATAATCACTTAACAAACGACCACAGATAATTAGTGCAGCAACATGGAATGATTCCAACGCATAATAGTGTAGCCTATGCCACCCATACACAAATCTATGGTATTATACTCCTTGTGCAACATCACAGGCTTTTATAGTGAAAAATAAATACATGCATTTGTTAACTCTTTCAGCGCGGACACCGACTTTATAGACGTCATAATCTGATGACATTTATAAATGTCAGATTCTGCCGTCTGATCGAGGTCGATCCCCGCACTGAAACAGTAATATGCAGGGGCGGATCCAGGCCGGGTCACTCGGGTCACGTGACCCGGTCATACTTTTCCATTCATAAAAAAATATCAGGTCATGCAGGTCCGACTATTTACATGTGAAAGATTTTACATTCCCATCATCTTAGCGCCCCTGTAACTTGGAGGCTTCTGTGATCTATGAGCCTGAACACAGATCATGGCATGCATGTTGCTGTGAAATGCATGACTATATTTAGCTGTTCATGTAGACCATGCTTGTGTTACTGAAACTGTTCCAATGATGTCAGATCTGGATCACCTGTCGTTCTAAGACACACCGCCTTAGCTAATTAGTGTAGTAGAGGAAGGACGGGCGAGATGAGACAGTGGGCAAGCCTGGCCATTGACGTTATAACTTTTGAATGTGAACGAAATTGTGTCATAATACATAGGAGAGAGGCTTATAAATGTGGCATAAAGTTGAATGATCAATTAATAATGATCAAATTGTTGTCTCCTTTAGATCTAGTCAAGGTTGCAAAGTATAATGAAATGAAAAAATACCACGTTCCACAAATTTCTAGCAATTTTTTGGGCTGTATATCAATAATTCTAAAAATTCAATTTTGTCCATATTACTCTCCATGTGAACATGGTGTCCAATATATCCTATGTTTGTCCAAATTGTATTATCGTCAGTTAAAATGTATAATTAGCTTTTGAAAGTATTTTTTACACAAAAAATTATTTAGCTTGGATTGAACCTTTTTCTAATCTAAATCTTTTATTGTTATATATCTCAATTTTTAAGGCTCTAAAACCATCACTCCCTTGAAAAATAACTAAAAACAAGTACAAACTACAATCAAATTGCTAAATTGGCCATCAAAAATGGGCAGGCCTTTATTGGACACACTGTGAAGTTGGGTGTTTTGGCCATACATCAAATTTATCATATATTTTATCACCTAAGATTTTAACATGCCGGTATATATTTTGAAAACTCATCATTAGATTAAATAACACGAAAACGCATAATTGAGGCCAAAGTTTAAAAAACTCGTTTTTACCCCACCTTTTTAGTGAAAAATTATTAGGGGGTCTACAATTGGATTGTGGATTTATACATGGCAGCTATAAGGGGGGGGGGGGTTAGAAAGGGTGGCGGATTTACCCGCACTGGCCAATGGGCTATGCTCACATTCCCTTATATTTCAAATGACCAATTTAAAATAAAAAAAAACAGTCATCGACTGGAGTTGTTGGCTCAAAGCAGTAATTTGCATAAAATCATGGCCCGTCCTGACCGACGGGTTAAAGGCAAGATGAGTCACAGCTATAGATCTATCATGTTTAGGTATGGAAATAAAAGGTATGGAAATGCCTGATTGGGTAACATTTGTAAAGAAGTGCTCAGCTATAGAGTTGTTGGCTCAAATCAACAATGTGTCTTCTAGAATGACCTATTATCAATGACCCTCTCAAATGGATTAGCTGTTGTAGGCCTACATGTTCATTAAATCATGACCATTCATCAACAAGCAATTTTGGACAAATTCGCGAGGAAAAATCCCATGGGGATGAAATTAATAAACATAGGGCCTACGTATTAGTGATAGGTGATCAAGATGATAGGCCTATGTATTAATATGAATAAATAGGCCAATAGGTTTGTCTTATTTGTAGATCTCGTCAATCTGCATGATCATTTAACAAAAAGTAATGAAAATGCACCGAACTTTGCTTTAAAAAATTAGGTCTGCTATTATGCACACGCGCGAACATTATAGTTGTAGTCAATTTTTTCAACTTACGTTTTGATAATATTGTATAGAATTATTGGATTAAAATTAAATCTAAGGTGATCTTAAAGGGACTCTTTGGGATGAGACATTTTCAATTTTGTCAATTTTGACAATTTGATTTATATGAAGCTATATAGCCTACAGATCTTAACTAAAAATACAAAAAAGTCAAAAAACAATTCCCACATATTCCCACGTCTTGGATGGGGAGATCAAGGCAATCGCCGCTAATTGGCCGCTAATTGGTGTCTTTTAGTCATGACACGGGGGGATACACGGCAACACTGATTGTCTGCCCAACGCTGGGCCGACGGCATCAACATGTGGCCCAGTGCTGTAGGAACATTCAATCGTCCTTCAGCAAGTGTTTATGTATACAAAGAGTTTGTTTGGGTTTTAAGCGGTTTCATAGAAATATTGATAAAAAATATTTGTAAAAATGAAATCATGATCTGGGGGATACACCACTTCATTACAAAACTAAAAACGAAAATTGATGTCATCCCAAGGGGTCCCTTTAATTATGCTCTAGCACCTCAAATTTTACAAAATTTTCCCGCGGGGGGGGGGGGGTCATGCTTCTAGTCCCCCTAATTGCACCGCACTTTTAAGCGTACTGTGACCCTGTCAAACTATTTTCTGAATCCGTCCCTGATATGTGACCCGATCTGGCAAAATGAGACGGAAGTCGCGTTTTGACTATTGAGCTAGGGCCTCCAAAAGGCAAAATAGTCAATATCTGACCAATTTCAGATTTTGAGATATAGTATGAGATTAAAATGTTAACTTTCGGTTCTTAAAATTGGAAGGTATAAAAATTATTATAAATTATATAAAATTGATGTTTTAAACACACTACAATTTTCAAAAAATGAACAAATTTACAGACAATAAAAATTATGACGCCAGCACTAGCGTGTCATGAGCGTGGAAAAGGCCCCTATATAGTGTATGTCTATATGTACCCCATTTGCTAGATGTTGGTATATAAATTGATTTTAAGGTTGATTATGTATCTTGAGGGTGCTAAAATTTGAAATTAAAGTGGGTTAATTTTTTCGGAGTCATTAAGGTCATTTTCTGACCCCCTGAAAACCCCCCTCCCCCTACTATATGATTTTTTTTAACTTAATCGAATAGCGGTATGTAGCAGCTCATTTTGTAGGTATTGATGAGTAGAACAAACTTTATCTAAGAAACTATGGGCTAAAATTTATATTTACCCCTCCAGTGGGGGGAATAAGAGGTAAAAAGGGGTAGTATCACGAAAAATAGGGTATATTTTCAAATTAATGGAATGGAGTCGTGCAGCAACTAATTATGTGGGTAATAATGAGAATAAAATATTTCACCAAAGAACAAATAGCTAAAAAACATATTTTCTCCAGGAGGGAGAATAAGGGGTAAAAGGAGTAAAATAACGAAAAATAGGGTATATTTTCAAAATTAATCGAATGGAGTCGTGTAGCGACTCATTTTGTAGGTATTAATGAGTAGAAAAAACTTCGCCAAAGAACAGTATGCTAAAGTCCATATTCACCCCCTCAAGTGGGGAATAAGGGGTAAGAAGGGGGTAAAATTAAGAAAAATAGGGTGTATTTTCAACCTATCCATTAGGGTCGTGTGGCAGCTCATTATGTAGGTATTGATGAGTAGAACAAACTGTACCCGAGAAAAAATGGCTAAAATTCATATTTACCCCCTTCCGGTTGGGATGGGGGGATAGGGATAAAAGGGGGCATATTTTCAAATAAATAGAATAGATAGATTGAGATATGTTTGCTGTACCTCCGTGTTGGGGCATAAGTGGGTTTCAGCCATCATAGACATCCTTAACGAACAAAATTGGAGCAAAAATTAACTATTTTTACCCTTTTTCGCTGATTTGACATTGTTGTGACCTTGAGATGACCTTGGGGTAACACTGATATGAAGCCCCACCCCAGCATATGTGACCATGTTCACTTGGGTTGGGCTTCATCAGACTTAGCATAGTCATAGGTCAAAACATGGCAATGTATGTTTTTTTTTATCTGTTCCTGTCATATCAGATGGGGGTGATATATGGGTCACTTTGGGGGGTAAAACCCTCCAACCTCTATATAACCCCTGTAATCTCTTGATATGTGTTTGGTGTACCTCCGTGTTGGGGACTAAGTGGGTTTCAACCATTATAGACATCCTAAATTAATACAATTGAAGCAAAAACTTACTATTTTCACCCTTTTTGGCTGATTTGACCTGGAATATGACATTGAGATGACCTTGACTTGACCTTGGGGTAATACCCATATGAAGGCCTACCCAGCCCGTTTCACCATGTGTACTTGGGTTGGGCTTCATCACCTTTAAAAGAGTGTTGGTTATTGGTCTAAACATGACACTATATCTGTTATTTGGTCCATTTCTGTCATATGAGATGGGGGGGGGGGGTGACATAAAGGTCATTCTGGGGGGGGGGGATTACCCTCTAACCCCCATATTACCCCTGTAAACTCTTGAGATGTGTTGGGTGTACATACGTGTTGGGGGATAAGTAGGTTTCAACAGTCCTAGACATCTCAAATGTACAGAATTAGAGCAATAACAACAAAAACTAACTATTTTCAACCTTTTTGGCTGATTTGACTTTGCTGGGACCATGAGATGACCTTGACATGACCTTGTGGTAACACTCTTATGAAGCCCCACCCCAGCCCATGTCACCATGTGTACTTGGGTTGGCCTTCATCACACTTAGAAGAAGTGCTAGTTATTTGTCTAAATATGACAATGAATGAGTTAATTGATCTGTTTCTGATGGGGAGGGGGGGGGGGTGATATAAAGGTCAATTTTGGGGGTATTACTCTCCAATCCCTATATTACCCCTGTAACCTCCTTGAGGTGTGTTTGGTGGACCTCCGTGTTGGGGCCTAAGTAGGTTTCAACCATCATAGACATCCTAAATTAATACAATTGAAGCAAAAACAACAAAAACTAGCTATTCTGACCCTTTTTGGCTGATTTGACCTTGATATGACCTTGACATGAACTTGGGGTAATACCCACATGAGACCCCACCCTAAGCCGTGACGCAGTGTGTACTTAGGATTACCTCCATCAGCTAGCTGACCATTTTTAATAGAAGTGGGCCTACTATACTGGTCATTTGTCCAAATATGTCCATTTAAAAAAAATATTTCCCGGTGATATTTTCATACAAGAAATTGAATAAGGGTTGAGAAAAAAAATCGAAAAAAAAATTCTCCATCTTTGAACTTCGTTTTCTCAAAATGACACGATTTTTAAATTGATATTTTTCGATTTGGCCTCAGTTACATCTTTGGAGCTATTCAACCTACAGGCTTGTGTGACACCTCATTTTAAAGGTAATTTTGTGGAGATTCATGATCTGTAATAACTCCAATACCCCAAAATGCGACTTCCGTCTCATTTTGCCAGATCGGGTCACATATATTTATATTTGATGTAGACTCAGAACATATAGGTACATATTCAAATGAAGCGGACTTCATGATGATTTGAAATTGAAAAAAAAAACACTTTGATCTCTCTGCTTATATAAAAATATTCCAGCTCGCGTTAAGGGTTAACCCTTATCCTGCCGATTTGCTTCAAAATAATTTTTATTCATTTGAAGCGTGAATTGCCAGCGCAATTTCCAGCTCCAAATGACGAATAACTAGATTTGCCTGAGGGGCAAAGCTTGCGTCTCCACCCGCCCCACATAGGACATTAATTTTAGAGAAATACAGTACTGGCACCACATTTTTATGTGAACCACGTGAAAATGTGATTTCAGAATCACACCAAAATCGAATCAGCATATGGCCAGGGTAAGTTGCTTCCTTGGAACAAATCGGTGAAGCAGTTCAAGCTCTTCAGAGTAACATGTGATTTGTCTGCCATCTTGAATTTTGTTGAAAAAAATGAAAAAAGAAAAATAATTCTCTTGACTTTTTTGTCAGGGCCACAGAGCATACACAAAAGTTCAAATCTGAGCTGTAACCATATTGTTAAATTTTGATAATAGCCAAAATGAGCAAAACTGAAATATCAGCTAAAATCCTGAAAAGTAAAAAACATAAATTTTTATTATCATAATCACACAAAAAGCTAATCAGCACACATCCAGGGTAGGGTTATTCCTTTGAACCAAACATGAAAACATCAATGAAGCAGTTCAAGCTCTAGAGACTGACATAGGATTTTGGCTGCCATGTTGGATTTTGTTGAAGAAGCTGGAAAACGCCAACGAATTACCGGGCAAATTCCCCAGGGCGAATATGCATACTGCAAATATTTGGAAATAATCCGAACAGGGGTGTATAGCTATATTACCAAATTTTGATGATAGCCAAAATGACCAAAACTGAAATATCCGCTAAAATTCTGAAAGGTAAAAAAATCAAAGTTTTAATTATCGGAATCACACCGAAAACTAATCAGCACATGTATAGGGTAAGGTCTTTCCGGTAAACCAAACATAAAACAAATCCAGGAAGCGGTTCAATCTCTAGAAAGCGACATAGGATTTTGGCGGCCATCTTGGATTTTGCTGAAGAAGCAGAAAAACGCAAAAAAAATTATCGGGCAAATTCCTTAGGGCCAATATGCATACTGAAAAAAATTAAAAATACTCTGAGCAGGGGTGTATAGCTAATTAACAAATTTTGATGATAACCAAAATTACCAAAACTGAAAAATCCGCTAAAATTCTGAAATGTAAGAAAAACATAGTTTTTATTATCAGAATCACACAAAAAACTAATCAGCACATGTGCAGAGTAGGGTCTTTCTTTTAAACCAAACATGAAACAAATCCATAAAGCGGTTCAAGCTCTAGAGAGCGACATAGGATTTTGGCGGCCATCTTGGATTTTGGTGAAGAAGCTGAAAAACGCCGAAAAAAAATTACAGGGCAAATTTCCTAGGGCCAATATGCATACTGCGAATAGTTAGAAATAATCCGAGTAAGGCTGTATGGCTATACTACCAAATTTTGATGATGGCCAAAATGAGCAAAACAGAAATATCCGCTGAAATACTAAAACGTAAAAATATCAAAGTTTTTATTATCAGAATCACACTAAAAGCTTTTCAGCCCACGGCCAGAGTAAGGTCCTTCCTTTAAACCAAACATGAAACAAATCGATGAAGCGGTTCAAGCTCTAGCGTGCGCCATAGGATTTTGGCGGCCATCTTGGATATTGTTGAAGAAACTGAAAAACGCAAAAAAAAATTAACAGACAAATTCCCCAGGGCCAGTATGCATATTGCAAATATTTGGAAATAATCCGAGTAGAGGTTTTCGAGTGAGAGCAGAAACAAGTGGCGGCGGCGGCGGCGGCGGGCGGACTCAGCAAAAACAATAAGTCTCCACCACCACATAGTGGGTGGAGACTTAATAATTATAATAATGAAAAGATATACATCTTCAAAATGTAATTATTAGATTAACTAAGCATCTACCGTAAAACATTTTAGCAAATCGAGTTGCATTTATTAGTCTGAAATTAGCTTGAAAACGGATATATACGGTCCCGGCAGCAGAGGGCCGGTTTTAACACATTAACCTGTTAACCTAAGATTAGCAGAGCTCTGGATTGTTGTTCTCCTCAGTGGAGAATGTGTTTTTTTCAGAATACCTACATGACAAGCTCCTCTTCCGCCTTCGGGGTATCCGGCACACACCATGTTGTCTGTTATGGCCGTGGTGTAGTCCAGTCCGTAGCTCACATAGATCTCCTCTTCCACAATCTGTGTATAGAGCTCCTGACATTCTTCTTTGCTGAGCAGGGGTACCGCCACCTGTTGTAAAGTCTCTGGTGCTTCACCCCCATCTGGTGAACACATAGATAAATATTGTTTATTTCGGTGACATGTACATTAGCAACAAAGACATGGGAACTGAAATAAAATTGTTGCAGGTTGATAACATTGATGTATCATCACATTCACATCACCGTACTGCTTATACAGATGTCGTACGAAGGTTTAATATTTATTAAGAAGTTACTAGGCCTATTGTTATTACTGCTGTTAGGAAATTGTTTCTGCAAAAATATTATCACTGATATATATTTTTGTCACATTTCGTCAATGTTATCTATAAAAGTGTGTTTTTGTATTTATTCTTATTATTACAACAACTAAGTTTTTTTTCAGATGGCTCTCACGCATAGCGACTATATACTACATGGTCTTAGTGAAAGTCATCCTGGCAAATGCCACAAATTTATATTATTCTGTATTATATTATGTTTGCCCAATTAACTGTCTGTCTGTCTGTCTGCAACGTCAAACTATTCTTTTGAAAAGTAAGTAGTTACGGCTTTTGATCCCACATTAAATCATTCACTAAATCCATCAATATGTAATAGCAAGGAATCTATAGATTTCTTGGTAATATGGAGGCTAAGTACAATATAAAGCGTGGTTTTAAAACACGGTGTGCAATACATTTACAGTGCTGCCAATTCCCATAGAAATAACATAGTTAGCTGGTAATCACATCTTCCCACCGCAAGGCTCAGCTTCTCCCGAGGCCGCAGACCTCCGTCTGCGACTTTGGGAGAAGCGGAGCCTTGCGGCGGAAAGATGGGTAGGCCTAATCATAGCTCAGCAGCTGCAGGCCTAATCTGGTGTGTCCATTGTAGAATGGTGCTCCCTCATCCACACTGTTCATAATTATTCGTTGTAAAGTAGGCGAAACATTGATTTTTGCATTGTAGTTGGCGATTTTAACTTTGAAGCTCTCCCTTAAGTGGTGTACTTACGTTCGGTGTTTCCCCAGCCTACGTCGTAGCACCTTTTGCCACTGGTGATGTTACTTCCTGATGTCGGCAGACAAACTGGAGACACAGCGTCATTAAAGTCCACGGGAGTGGTCAGCTTTATCAACATTATGTCATTGTCAATGATCCTATAAACAAACACATGTTCACAATACATCGTAGGTGCAACAACTAGTGGGGCTATTTGCGCCGATTAAGAATAAGCTTGTGCAAGAGCAAAGTTCTCTTCATAGACGCACACTGTGTTGGTAAAATACTGTTTCTTGATGACGAAAACTATGATAGTAACGTTAGCACTTGGACATTTGGCACAATTAATCCACAATGCAAGGTTGCCTAGTTAACACTGAATAATACAACACAACGCATAGGCCTACTTACCATAACGCTGATATGCCATCAATATTTTAAAAATCGTGTTGTGAAGTTGTGTTGCTACTTTAATTACAAGATCTCAAGCCACGTGCAAATTTTCAACCCTTTTGGCCCTGCAAACGTCATATAATATAGTTATTCATGTAAAAACTATACTCTGTCACACACTCAAAAAAATAAACCTAAACTGAGTCGCTTTGGTTTGACACTGAAGGCGCCAAGATAGAATTTGATGGCAGGGGGGCACCCAATCGAAACTGAGTCGCCTTGGTTTGACACTGAAGGCGCCAACATAAAATTTGATGGCAGGGGGGCACCCAATCGGGATCTCGCTTTTACATGGAGAACGCCAAGGTTTGCTGTCAAACGGATGTTATCGTTGCTGATATCTTCGTGTCATGTGAACAGTTATCCTTGGTAAAGTATGGTGGCTTCAAAATGTAGGTAAAAGTTCCCTGCAATAACCCCTTCAATCCTGAATTTATCATTGTCATCTTCATCCACTAGAAGCCATTAATTGCTGTTGCAATTCTCGACTTGTAGTGGATGAAAATGACTTGAATTGGGTGACACTTGCAAAAACTAAAGGCCTATCGTTAATATATTAAAACAGTTCTATGAAAATTGTCGTTCTAAATCCCCTAGATGCAGGAAATTAAGTCATTTTTTGCGGGATGCAAAATGATTCTTTCCTTGATCCACCGTGAGGGTTTAGAGGGTTACGTTTAGGCAGTGGCACTGATGAAGTAATCGAGAGTGCAAATTTCCTGAAGTTAATGTACATACGAGGGATTCTATAATTTTAGGCACCAGTGATGATATTTTCCTTGATATATGAGATTGTCTGGATATTGTCAAAAATTTAAACACATGTCAACTTAGCTTTGTTTATTGACATAGCGTTGTCAGCAGAGCTTAATTTCACTTTTAAATGATTATTTTTATCAATTTAAATTTTTCTTACCGTTATGGAGAGACTAATTTACCGTTATGGAGAGACCAATTTATGTTACGGAGTAATCTTCAAACTTAAATTTCTCAGTGACCCTTCTACAAAAGTATACAATATTTAACAAGTAGTTGAACATGGTTATTATAATGTTGATCACCTAATTTAGAAAGAATCACTTTATGACAATAACCCTTAAATAATGAAATAAGAATTTCTCTCCGTTACGATTATTGTCGTTATGGAGAGTAATAATAACGAACATTGTCTCTCCATAACGACAATTATTTCTGTTATGGAGTGACAATAAACAAATACTAAATATCGAGGCTAACACAATTTGAGAGACAAAAAAAAAGTTACTATTTCAACAAGTGTCACTTGTTGGGTAAAATAACAAATTCATAAAGGTTTATAGCTATTTTTCAATGAGTAAAAGAGTAATTTGTGACTACTTTTTCTCTCCATAACGTTTTTATTTGTGTTATGGAGAGACAGAAAATACGCGTTATGGAGAGACGTTTTTTTTACTAAATCGTGCATAGCATCTATGTATTATGTTATACTATGATTATTTTTGTTTTTTTCAAATGAGGTTGTAGTAGGCTTGGAGGTTGTAGGGTGCTTAAAAGTTTAATTGCAGTATTTATGTGTAAAAAATCGCGTTACGGAGAGACGTTGATTTAAAATACTCACCCAAAGACTTGCACAAACCTTACATTATTTCTAAACAAAAACACATTTATTATACTTTTTTTTCACGATTCACTGCATGAAGGTCTCGCGCAACTCTTTGGCACCAGACAAGTGATATTTTGGTCAGAAAAAGTATAGAAATTACCTGAAAACTATAAGCGTTACGGAGAGTCGCTGAAGCGTGGGACAGACATAAATTGCATAAAAAGTGGTAAAATAATAAAAATTTTTTAAAAAACTTCTATATAATCTTATAGATAGTGTTGTGCACTAACATTATATCAGAAACAAATATAATATATAATAGAGGAAGTCTAGAATAAATTGCCTGTTTATGTGGAATTTAGAATGTGGGACAAGGCTTCTTGGCTAAAATTGGCTAAATTTACATAATATTTCTTTCAAAAAACACATTTATGTTAGAATTTTTTGAGTTGTAATATTGCTATATTGTAAAATAAAGGTCATTCATTGCATTAATTATTATAATATTACAACTCAAAAAATTCTAACATAAATGTGTTTTTTGAAAGAAATATTATGTAAATTTAGCCAATTTTAGCCAAAAAGCCTTGTCCCACATTCTAAATTCCACATAAACAGGCGATTTATTCTAGACTTCCTGTATTATATATTATATTTGTTTCTGATTTAATGTTAGTGCAAAACACTAT
Organism: Flabesymbios commensalis; assembly: GCA_964017125.1. Lineage (NCBI taxonomy): Eukaryota > Metazoa > Annelida > Polychaeta > Terebellida > Flabelligeridae > Flabesymbios > Flabesymbios commensalis. Next base: position 40,855,119 of record OZ024917.1, read on the forward strand.
CTTTAAGATTATATACAAGTTTTTTAAAATATTTTTTTTATTTTATCACTTTTTATGCAATTTATGTCTGTCCCACGGTGCAGCGACTCTCCGTAACGCTTATAGTTTTCAGGTAATTTCTATACTTTTTCTGACCAAATTATCGCTTGTATGATGCAAAACAGTAGTGCGAGACCTTCATGCAGTGAATCGTGATAAAAAAGTATAATAAATGTGTTTTTGTTTAGAAATAATGTAAGGTTTGTGCAAGACTTTGGGTTAGTATTTTAATTCAACGTCTCTCCATAACGCGATTTTTTACACACAAATACTGCAATTAAACTTTTAAGCACCCTACAACCTCCAAGCCTACTACAACCTCATGTGAAAAAAACAAATATAATCATAATATAGCATAATACATAGATGCTATGCATGATTTAGTAAAAAAAACGTCTCTCCATAACGCATATTTTCTGTCTCTCCATAACAAAAAAAAAACGTTATGGGGAGAAAAAGTAGTCACAAATTACCCTTGTACTCATTTAAAAATAGCTATAAACCTTTATGAATTTGGTATTTTAAGCAACAAGTGACACTTGTTAAAATAGTAACTTTTCTTTTTGTCTTTTAAATTGTGTTAGCCTCGATATTTAGTATTTGTTTATTTTCACTCCATAACAGAAATAATTGTTGTTATGGAGAGACAATGTTCGTTATTATTACTCTCCATAACGACAATAATCGTAACGGAGAGTAATTCCTATTTCATAATTTAAGGGTTATTGTCATAAAGTGATTCTTTCTAAATTAAGTGATCAACATTATGATAGCCATGTTTAACTACTTGTTAAATATGGTATACTTTTGTAGAAGGGTCACTGAGAAATTTAAGTTTGAAGATTACTCCGTAACATAAATTGGTCTCTCCATAACGGCAATTAGTCTCTCCATAACGGTAAGAAAAATTTAAATTGATAAAAATAAGCATTTAAAATTGAAATTAAGCTCTGCTGACAACGCCATGTCAATAAACAAAGCTAAATTGACATGTGTTTAAATTTTTGACAATATTCAGACAATCTCATATTTCAAGGAAAATATCATCACTGGTGCCTAAAATTATAGAATCCCTCATACATTTATATACTTCTCCAGAGAGTGGTTTCACGAAAGTGTCCTATGTTTTTTAGCACGAAAAATGAGCAACCACCCAGGCGACACATGTGGCTGCTCATAGGAGGTTCATTTGTATTCAAAATGCCATTTTGGGGAATTACTAAGTGGCCTCCCATAGGAGGTTGGCTGCTCATAAGCAGGTTCTACTGTATATGATATTGATGTACAGGGACATCTGTGGACATCTATAAATCATTACCAATGAGACACAATACGTTGACGCAATCTATGTTGGTTTAATTTTGGGCCATTGTCGCCGACTGTTAAATGGTAGCAAGTAAAATACACTCTGGAAAGCGTAGAAACTAGCTATAGAATATGATATAACCAAGGAATGCATAAATATAATAACAAGGCCCGTCGGCGACGGAATTAGGTCTCCTCCAATCGTCGTTTAAAAGCGAACATCATTAGATTTCTTGACATAATTTCCATTTTTTGCAGATGACAAATAAATAATGGCCGAAAGTTGGTCATTTTGAATTTAATCAAGTGAATGTTTTTCAGGGTGCATTCTTACATGAAGCCGCACATTTTGTTTTATACTAATGGTTTTCCAGATATTATGCATATTATTGTCAATAAGGGCCGCAATCAGCCATTTCGAATTTTATCAAGTTGAACATTTTCAGGACATATCCCTTCCTGACCCTGCGTATCTGTTCTATCGTATAGGCCTAATGGTCTAGCTATCTGGCGCGGTTTTCCACATATTAAGCATAATAATAAAAAAATAACTGCCGATAGTCTAGTTTTGCCTGATATACGCCTTATTTTGAACTCGTTAGATTGAGACCTAAAAACTATAATATGGTTTATTGGATAACTATTATTTGTGGTAAGTGTTGTTTGTGGTGGTTACAGCAATAGAGCCTACTGTGTTTGAAAAGGTAAAAGTGGCGGCCTAGCAAGCAAGAAACGTTGAGCCAATGTTGGATTGATATTGGGCCAGCGTCGTAGACGGTGGTCCAACATTAATCCAAAAAATAGGTTCAACATCTCCTGTTTGCTGGGGGGGGGGGGGCGTATGTTATCCCAGCGCTGGCCTAATGTTGGACAACCATCTGCGATGCTGGCGCAACATTAGGCCAGCATTGTGTCCATGTGTCATATTTGCTAGGATGGGTGTCTCCATCCCAGAAAACACAATACATTTGTATAAAATGTGTACAACGTCGGCCCAACGTCTTCGACGTTGGCCCAGCATTGTACACATGTTATACAAATATTTTGTGTTCACTGGGATATGATAACGATGGTAACTTACGATGAGTCGTAGTCAGGATGTGGGATTTGCACTTCAATTTCGTGAGTCACCTCAGTAACATCATTTTCATAAAGTTGATGGTTACCCACCACTGCGACAGCTTCACCCCTGTAACCAAAGTCTGCCGAGGTAATCAACGATATTCATATGTAGCACTAATGCCAGAATATTCACATGTATCACCAATGATGTATCATCAATATTCACATGTAGCATCAATGACAGAAATATTAAATGACTCAGACATTAGTTATTATTCAGGTACAAACATATTTTTATTGGTAGTAGAGAGCTAAAGCTATAAAACAGCATATGCCCCAATATCTTGATGTCCATCCATCTTTGCAAACAAAATAACAAAAAGGCTGTGCATTATTTTCTGTCTGGCGCCTCCCAAATAAACAATACTAATTATGTCCTTGGTTTTCAGGCATCAGAATATTCAATTGGATTTAACACAATATAAACCCACTTCCACCGTTGTTACTAATCACAACTGAATATATATTAGGCCTAAGTGAAAATCGAATAAAATTCAAAACTGAACAATACATTAACTCTTTATCCGCCAAATTATTCAATCTGAATTTTCACCCGCTTGAAGTTGTGTCTCGCTTACGCGATCCACAACCTCAAGTGAGTGAAAATTATTCAGATTTGATAAAATGGAGGTCAACTGTTTTCAAAAATTGCTGATTGGTGTCACATTTTATCTTTAACATGTTTAAAAGGTGGTACTTAATGTGCTAATAAAAAAAGAAAGCACGAATATATGCGGCACCGGCGGTTAAAGGGTTTATAGCTGGCGTAGAATTATAACTTCGTATTGCAAACTAAACATATAACATATTTACTGCTACGTTTTCTTGCATTATTGTACCAAACACGTTAAATAATAAAGTAACTTTATTTTATGTTGACCTATCATCTGTGACGGTGGGTCACTACCTCGTGCGACTTGGTAATCATTTAATTGTTTTAACATCATAATTAACAAATATAGTATAGACCTATCGTTAATAAACATGGTACATGTATATCGGTGACAACAGGCATATTATATCGATTCCCAACTTCGACGTTGGTCCAACATTGTACAAAATGTTATACAAATGTTTTGTTTTTACTGGGTTGTTTATGAACAGATGAGGCTGATTCACAGACATTCCATATGAGCACTAACAAACTATACTGTGCACACCATCTGTAATGCCAGCCCCACATTAAATTAATATTGGGTCAATATGGATTTAATTGTATTTTCTTCACCACATGTGTCCCTTTAGGGGCTCCGTAAATATGTCCTGCTTATTTTATTCATGCTGTACGCTAAATATAGGCCTACTTACATTTCACAATGAGCAGCCGAGAGTATCCATTGGTTGTTGATAAGGCTTCCCCCACAGAAATGTCCTGAGTAGTAATTTCCTGAGGTCTGTAGACTGACAATCCAAGGCCACGAGTGTCGCACTGCCTCGATACCATTGACTATACGGGAAGCGACATTGGGATTTGCGGTGGGAACACCACACTCTCCCTCATAAACAGGTAAACCTTGATGATAAATAAACAAGAAATAACGTTACACACCTAGATAGTCAAGACCTTATAACATGTATATTAAAACACCAAACCATAGACTGCATGCTATTGATTGTGCTCTAGTCATGCATCTATTTGGGCGGGGGCCCTAGGGTAGTGGTTAGCATCGCTGCCCTTCACGCCAGAGCTCGGGGTTCGGGTCCCGGTCTCGGCGGTTTGAAAGAAACAAAACATGTTTCTTCCCCATCCATGTGTGAAAGTCAGTATTGTGGGGAGCCTCCGTGACCGAGAGGTGGCGTGCTCGGCCTCAGACCGCCAGGGCTCGAATTTCGAATCCTGTGTCTGGAGGACAGTGTCATCTCAATCATCTCACCATCCTCAGGAGGTTCTCCTGGCCCAGTTTAGCTTATATGTGCACAAAGGTGGCCTAAAGCCAGATTCATTTCATTTCATGCATCTATTTCTAGTAGACAGTGGTTGGAAAAGGGGAGAGATCATGTTTATATATCTGATTGAGACGTTCTCTAGTTTTATTAGAAAAAAATAGCTGGCAACGTATTTCGGGTAGGTAGCATTAAGTATAGTTTAGAAGCATCTGGAGGATGAGAGTAAAAGTAAATATTAACACTAAGTATATTTTAGAAGCATCTGAAGGAAAAAGGTGAAATAAAAACCTTCATCCTTCAGATGCTTCTAAGATATACTTAGTGTTAATATATACTTTTGCTTCAATCCTTCGGATGCTTCTGAAGTATACTTAGTGTTATTACGTATTTCCCGAGGGGGCAGCTCCCTATAAAACTGGCGTCCTATCCGTGAAGATGAGATTTGCAAACCACCCCTAAACACTGCAAGTAAAATTGAAAAAATGACCCCGAAACACTGCAAGCTCACTTGATAAAAGGCCTTTTTTACTTGCCATTGAGTGAACGTTGAACAAATGACCCCTAATTCTGTATTTCAAAACATTCCTCTCTTTGAAAATACCCCTTATTGGAGGTTTTAGGTCATTTTGATCCCCTGAATGCGTAACGCATGTTACGCGAGTTTTTCACGACAAACAACCCTAATAACGTGTTTTCACCTTCACGGATGGGACGCCAGCTTTATGGGGAGTAGCCCCGTCCCCCCCCCCCCCCCCAGGATGTATGTTTGCCTTCATCAGATGCTGCTAAATTATACTTAGTGTTTAATACATGCCTGGAATGTTTAAAGCTGCATAACTGTTTTGTTTATTTCATTCAAACGATTAATCCATGGAGAATGGTGTTTTATTTCTTTAAATTTAACGGCTCCGGTTACTGAGTTATTAAGGATTTAAGTTTGTTGTTTTTTAATATTGTTGCCCCACCAAAACAAACCTGCTCACAGCGGAGTAAGACATACTGTCTATATAATCAGGACATTAAAAGTACCAAGTGGCAGATAACGGTCATCATAGAAAAAAGAGAGAAAGACTTTTAAAATTATTGTTATTTTTTAAGTGATCATAGATACATTTCACAGTACAACGTGTATTGTCTCATATCAGTTAGACATATCTAGAAGTTATTACTTTGTGTGATATGGATATCTGCATGTAATGTCATGTTTAATATCGGTACCGGTATAGAGAATGTCACTCACTTGAAAAATAGAACTCTATTTCAGTATGGTGCTTTTAAGTGTGGGCCAGCATTAGAACCTTTGGCCCGCCATTAAGACGCTCTCCCAAGACCGTGAGAAATTATACTCGGAATAACCATCAAATTCAGTGATGTAAATCATCGTTTTCGCTCTTTGGACTTTCGTGATTTTCTTGAAAAACATTTGCATTTTTTTCTTAGGTATCTCATGGGAATTTCAAAATATAGTCAAAATGCTACTAGACAATATCAGACTTTATTTTATTTTATCGTAGATTATCACATGCAGTGATATACATCGCGCTATGCGGTAAAATAAAATAATATTTAAAAACGTCAGGATTTATAGTAACCGATTTGACCCAGTATCCGACATCTAACCCAGTATCTCAGCTAACACCAGGCATTGATCCAATGGCAGAATAATTCCGCCCATCGTCTCCTGTATTGGCCCAACATTATGCCGAGTCAGTTAAACGTATGTGTTTGCTATTAAGGAGGTGGTTTCGTGCTGGCCAATGTAACATTATATCGGCCCATAACCTTACCGCTATTACATGAATATTGTACACACACCGAATCACTACTTAATAATACTTGATGGTGTACCGCATGGTGAACTAATTCTGCTACATTTACCCAGTTTTGGTGCATTTATAAGGCCTTTAAAACAATAGCAATGATTATTTTGTACGTTTTAGGTTATTTTAATCGAAATAAACAAAACAGTTATGCAGCTTTAAGTTTAATATTTAACCGTCGTGTATTTTATTAAAGCACCACAGTAGCTTGAGACGATAAACCATTGGTTATTCCAGATGCTCGATAAATATATACAGTGAGTGTCCCAGAAGAGAGATTGTGCCGTAAAGTGTACCCTTGATTTCTAGAATAAGCGAGGTCTCTTCATTAACCTTTTCAGCGAGGGGACCGTCTTTTGACGTCAGAATATGACGTCCACGTCTATAGACATCAGATTCCGACGTCTAAAGTCGATCCCGCAGTGAACGAATTAAAATATTTATAGTGCTGGTAGACCCATAACATAGAGAAGCAAAAATAACTAACGAAGATATTTACCAGGTACGGGTCCAGCCGTTTATAAATGGCCGCCATTAAAAACACCTTGCTCCTTATCAGGTCTGACAGTCAGACCACAGGTCTGACCTTGACAACAGGTGCGCCTTACAGCTGTACGAACGGGAGGGGGTGCGAGCAATATGAATATTCTTTATGACGTCAGCGGTTTACTGACTGTAGTGTGGAGGTCACACTCAGGTCAGATTGTCTGGGCTGCCTGAATTGGCCAGGGAGGAGGAGGGATTCTGTACTCATAGCACATATGCGTGATATCAAGGATTCTGCCGGTAGCAGACAACTGGATAGAAGAAGATGATTTAAAAACGACTGTGCATTTATAAGCAGTCGCAGCGCACTTCCGGGGAGTGTCTGTAAACACCCAGGCGTTCATAAGCGGTCAGTCTTGTTCACGTGTATAGCAAAGGCACCATCCCCATAAAATTACGAATTACAGTGCATAACTTCATATGAATTAGCAATATAGAAGCAGTAATAATCTACATTTTAGTTGTTTTTGTAAGGTATATCTACCTAGGAAGTGAGACGAATGACTAAACTCCGAGATTGTATTTCTGTTTTGTGCACTAAATCGTGTGTACAAAACGACGACACATGGAAAATACAAATTACGTATACAAATTGATCAGCACTATAGCTACCACCTCATGGTATGAGCAGATTGTACTGGAAACATATACATATTTTAGCGATGACACTTTAACACTGTTTAAGGAGGTGGGGGTCAGTGGTCTGAAAACTAATTTCTGGCGATTTTCACTAATTGAAGCATCTATCGTATTTCACAGATTCTGCTTTCCAAGTGCATTACTAAGTAGTGATGTGTTGTGCCAAAATATAAATTATACCAAATCTGGTATAATTAGGAGGAAATACGTGAAATTATGGAATACAATGTTCAACTAGCCAGTGATATTGACCGACCGTTTATTACACTTGCTGGAAGTGCGCTGCGAGTGTTTATAAACACACGGTCGTTTTTAGCTACCACCTCATGGTATTAGCAGATTGTACCGGAAACGTTTAATGTTACATGTTTTAGCGATAACACTTTAAGGAGGTGGGGGTCAGAAAACCTATTTCTGGCGATTTTCACCAATTAAAGCATCGTATTTCACAGATTCTGCTACCCAAGTTCATTACTAAGTAGTCATGTGCTGTGCCAAATTATACATTATACCAAATCTGGTATAATTAGGAGAAAATACCTGATATTATGGAATAAAATGTATAGTTAACCAGTCATATTGGCCGACCGTTTATAAACGCCCGTGTGTTTATATACACTCGCCGGAAGTGCCCTGCGAGTGTTTTTAAAAACGCACAGTCGTTTTTAAATAGGCGGTAATTCATAAACGGCTGGACCCTTACCTGTTCATGATGACTGCAAATTAAAAAAAACTTTTGTCTCCATAGCTTATACAAAAATATTTCAAATGAACACAGTGTGCAGTCCTACGTATTTTATGAAAGCACCACGGGGTGGTCGGGTCGCCGCTAGGCTTCCAGCAGCATCCCTCATAAAGACAGGTCTCCTTTCTAATCCCAAGATAACCACATTCTTGCCGTTCGTCATTATTCAGAAGACACTTGGGGCTCATCGTAGCTGCAACAAAATAATGCGATCACTTATATCTGCACATACCTTGCCGTATCAATCAAAATGTGAGAAATACTTATGCATCTTAAAAAATGATTCATGATCCTAATTGAAAATACACAGTTTAACATATTTTCTCTTTTACAAGCGTAGATAAGTAGCTCAAAACGCTGTTCCGCCTAAAGTATCATAGTTAAATTTTTTTTTTCATTGTATCTTTAATAACTCATTCTAATTAATATCATATTCTGCATTTTTTTCTGCGGTTTAATATCGTATTTGTTATTAATAAAAATATTTTCCTGTATGTATCATGTGTATCTATGACCATGTATGTATGTATATGTATGCCTGTATGTATGAAATAGGAAAGCAACTTGTGGGAATATTGCTGCTTGCAATCCTTTATAAATAAATCATGTTTACAGAAAAAAATTGAAAGTCATAACATTGTAAGAGTAATCCATTGTGCTGATTATTCAATATACCATCACGTTGGCAGTGCCTAGATGCTGTATGCGGCGGGCCGCTGACGTTTTTCTCTGGTGGGCTACTGGTGATCTAGGCTACTAACTACAGCGATCACTGCCACATGTGATCGATCAGTGGACCCCCGGATAACCCATCTGATATCCCACCGACGGCCCACCAGCTGATGCATATGGCAGTGGATAAAATGGCGTTAAACTGCCCCTCGGCTGTGATGGCTCTGGTCAGTGGGTCGCCAGTGGCCGACTGGACAAACCGCCCGCAGTTCGCTGTAGGCGGCGCTAGTGTTCTATGTACCAGCATCATATTGCACCGCCCTCCTTCATATCACCATATATATAATGGGGTATAACTGTTACTTACGTATAGAGTGATAACACAAAGGCACACCGTCTTCTTCATTTTGACCCCAGCAGCAACCCCTAGAATAACATGTGTACTGGTCAATTCCAAAGAAGCCACAATTCTCTCTCTGTGACGTCTCCAGGTTACATTCACGATAACTCACACGACTTTGACCTTCAACAACAACAATAATAGTACATTACATAAGAGAGCTAGCTGTGAAAGCCTGCAACCGCGACCCTGAAAAATATATAATCCAACCGGGCATATTACTATATTGCTCGACCATATTTATGCGGCTTTCTTCACATTTTGGCAGTATCTGACAGAATGCAGCCCAATGTCGGGACTATCACCTAGCTATGCTACTCTAATCGAATGACTTCAATGATTCTTTGTAGTGCACAGTAGACCTACCTGTGCAGGACACCCCAGGCCTTTCAACAGCTAGGAAAATTTTATTATATGCTCAACCACGATGACAAAACTCTGGCCTGGCCATGTTTCGAGCCAATATACTTTGCAGCAGGCCGCTTGCAATGAAAGAGTCTGAGCGTTTGCCTTTGCATACATGTACTGGGTTCATCTGGCTATAACATGAACCAGGGTAGATTTCTAAAAAAATAGACCTTAAGTCACAGGAAGCAAAAAAGATGGCCGCCGGACGCTCGTGAAAAATCTATATTTTTTTAGGTATAAGGAATTCAAAAAAATTAAAATAAAAAAAACTTAAAAGCAATGGAATGTGCAGAAATCCGAGATGGCTGTCATACTAATTTGAAGAATCTTTGTCTGCTCATAACTTTTAAAACAATTCACCCAGAGATTCATTTTGTGGGACATACACCTAGGTTTCTTGGTATAAGCAATTCAAAAAATCAAAATCAATGACTCTAAAGTGAGGCTATTAGATCCCCAAACTATTTTTTCTTATTTCACTATTATTTATAATTATTCAATGTAGCTTTTGTTTGTTTTGCATAGGAATGGTAATTTTCAGTTTTATTGGGTGAAATTAGCTTTCAAACTAGGCAAATGAAATGAAATAAATTGGGCTTTAGGCCACCTTTGTGCACATATAGGCTAAACTGGGCCAGGAGAACCTCCTGAG
>OZ024917.1:40865553-40963053 GCA_964017125.1 Flabesymbios commensalis
ACGGAAAAACATTGAAGCCACATAATATGACATTGAACCATCGAGATACTACAATAATGCAATTGAAACCACATCAAATATATGTATTACACTTGTTTCTTTTTCTATTTGTGGACAATGTTTTGGAATAGGACTTTAGATCAAACTACTACAAGAAATTGATTTTCTAGTCAAAATCAAATTAGAACAAGCTATTACATTGTGTGTTACTTGTACTTGTTAGAATCATACTTTCGCTCTTTCTACTACGAGATTGACATTTCTACTTTGAAGACAAAGTTGAATCACCAAAATAATGCCAGAAATGGAGTTTCGAGTAGGCTAGGTCAGGTCGGTTACCTATTTTTACAAAAAAATCATATTTTGTCGCTTCACATTAAAATTGATGTTTTGACATTGAAGGTCTTTATTCTTCCAAAAAGAAACATATTCTTTAGATTTTGACCTTGAGATTTACGTCTTGGTCTTTAAGATGTCCTTTAATCACCAAAATAATACCATAAATGGATTTTCCAGGCAAAATCTTCGAACTGATAAAGTTGTGACTCGAACGCCTGAATAAAATACCACCTTCCACTGGAACTTGCTCTCCTGCAACTGCTTACGCTACTCTAGCCCAGTGAACACAAAACATTTTTTATAATACAGTGCAACCTGTGCATACCGGACCTTGTACAAACCGGAATCCTGTCTATACCGTAATAATTATTTGGTCCCGAATTAATTACACTCAAAACAATACTAATTAACCCTCTCCAAACCGGAACCTGTCTACTCCCAAATGCATAAATTGTATTGTATTTCACCTGTCCAAACCGAAATCATTTTTTTTTATAATTTGTCAAAAATCGCATGCGGTGCACTAAGGGTTAAACAGGTGGCGGCAGGTGACGTAATGTTCACCCTGCTTGTTATCTGGTTATGCAATGGGGAAGCTGTGAAGTTAGTGTTGGTAGCACCTTTTTCTCGTTAGAGAAACTATTATAGCGCCTTCACTATTATAAAGAAACAATTATAGCGCCTTGGTAAGATATTTTAACAACATAATGGATCAATAAAATATTTGGTTAGTAAAATAATTATTGTAACCAAATCTTTGGCTTATAAAATATTTAAAGGTCGTATCAATTCATAAACATATCACTGCATTAATAATAACGGTAGGTAAAATATAAAAACATTTGATTTATTCTTTCACCGCTCGATTATTCCTATAAAATTATTATTTTTTACTCTTAGTCAAGGTATTAATATTGTATTAAATGACATAATTATACAGTATCGGAGCATTTAGTCCAGCATCATACATTACAGAAAATATATAAAAGTTACCAAACAAACGAGTGTTGTCGTCATGAAACAGTTAAAAAAATAGAATTGCTGCAATATGATTAACTCCGTAGCGAAAGCACAACTTCTACTACCGCTTTGATATTTAAACGGACTGATGTAGGTGTTAGCAAATATGCTCCGTGTTTGAAATGTGTGACGGACGATTGCAAGAATGTAATGTTATTTTAGATTAGGCACTAAAAAATCAATGTTTATAAAATGACAAATGCGCTCCGTGTCTGAAATATGTGACAAACAATTACAAAAAATGATAAATTATCACGGACACAATATGCATACCCGGTACTATTTACTAATCTATGTATACTAGCTGTATTATGTGTTTTATATATGAATCATGCTTGAAAAAATAATGCATGAATTGATGATTATATGCTTATTATTTTAATATAATAAAACATCTTTAAAAAAATTGTATATTTTGTTATATCAATTTATTTGCATACTTCCACCTATCATTTGTAGACCTACCGACGACACATCCTGAATTATAACCCTCATGTCAATTTTACAAGTTATCGTTGTTTGCTCCTATCCGAAAGCAAAAACCCTCTCTAAACCGGAACCTGTCCAAACCGGAATAAAAGTTTGTCCCCAAGGCATTCCGGTATTGACAGGTTTTTCTGTATTTGTACAGACTTCTGCCATGGCGGAAGTCCTCAACAATCACTCCATTAATGGTCAGTGTTTTCCCATAAAAACAATCATCACTCGGACATAACAGATGTGAATAGAGTAATTAACAATGATCAGGTCAGTAAAATACGCGTGCTGTCATGGAACATAAATGGTCTAGGTAACAAAATGACAGACCCTGATCTATTTACATTTATCCGCAACTACGATATAATATTTTTCATAGAAACAATGAAAGGGAATGATTTCACATTGTCAATACCTGGTTATAAATTCCACCATGTAAGTAGAAAACTCAAACATAAAAATGCCTGTAGAGCTTCTGGTGGTATTGGCATACTTATTTCAAATAAATATGCAAATTTAACTAGGATAGACCACACCTATGACTATTTGGTATGGTTAACATTAGCTACAGACTGTTGTCAGAAAAACATTAAAATTGGGTGTACCTATATACCACCAGAAAACTCTACATATGTTGGTGTAAGAAATGATTATTTTACTATGCTAGAAGAGGAAGTGGCCAGGTATATAGAAACGCACCACATCCTATTATGTGGTGACTTTAATAGCCGAACTGGTCAGGCTCCAGACTATGAAGCTGGGGTAATAGATACCAATGTAAATGTTCCAAATCAACGTTCTAATGAAGATAAAGTAATTAACAAATACGGTCAACTTTTACTAAAGTTTTGTACAAACACAGGTTTCAAATTAGCCAATGGGCGGATGTATAATGATAATGGTATCGGCCGCTTTACATACTACTCTCCCAATGGTTCAAGCACAATAGACTATCTGATTTTAAATGAAGATAACATAATCAGCAAATTTGAAGTTTTACCGAAATTGGTAGAATCAGATCATTGTCCCATACAGTTCAATATTTCAAATACTAAACTCGAAGATCATGATGATTACAACCCATTAAAAATAGATACCTGTGTAAATGACAAAGCTTCTTGCTCTAATGTTTTCATATGGCAAGACGAGAAAAAGCAAGAATATCAACTAGCTTTACGAAATGAGCAAACGTGTCATGCATTTGAGGAAATGCTGTGTGCCGTCATCGATGGGTGTAATACTGACACTCTATGTGACATGTTCAATGGTATGATAGAAAATGTAATTTCGCCATTATTCCCAACAAGAAAACATATTTCGAAGCAAAGAAAGAACACTCAAAATAATTTTCCCTCTAACCCCTGGTATGATAAAGAATGTAAATCCTTGAAGTATGTTGTTAATAATATTGCTAAACAGAGAGACTTTAACGCACGGCATGGCGAATATAATATAATGTTACGACAATATAAGCAATTAATCCAAAGAAAGAAAAGACAATACCAGCAAGCCAAACTTAGTGAGCTGGAAAATATGAGAACGGAAGATCCTAATTCCTATTGGAAATTCTGGAAATCTTTAAATCCTGGAAATGTTACTACAGGGCCTACTTTAGCAGACTTTGTGAAATACTTTGAACAACAAGTTTACCCACCACATGTGGATTATTTTGATTATGAACACATGAATAATATTATAAAGCAAGTTACTTCATTTCAACATAATGTAGAGCACGATAAATCTAATATGACACAGTTCCTAAACAGTCCCATAACTGCAGAAGAAATTAAAATGGCAATTCAAAAGTTGAAATGCAAGAAAGCAGCGGGTGTAGATGGTATTTCTGCCGAATTTTACAAATATGGATGTAATGAACTATTGCCAGCATTAGAATTGTTGTTCAATACCATTCTTACCAATGGTGAATATCCATCTAGATGGGCTACCGGTATAATCCACCCTGTCTACAAAAAGGGGGACCATGGTGTTCCAGATAATTACAGGAAAATCACAGTCATGCCGTGTATTGGGAAACTATTTGAATCTATACTTAATAACAGACTCTCATTTAAAAACGAAGTGTGTAATGATAATGATCCTTATCAAGCTGGTTTTAAAAGCAATTCGCGAACTACGGACAATATATTCATACTATGTGCCATCATAGATAAACAAAGGTGTCTTTCTAAACCCCTGTATACATGCTTTGTCGATTTCACAAAAGCATTTGACTATATTGATAGAACAGCATTATACTACAAATTATTGAACAGGGGAATAGACGGCAATTTGCTAAACATAATAAGAAGCATGTTTTCTAAAGCAGAGTGTCGTGTAAAATGGGACTCGCGTATCAGTGACATATTAAAAAGCGAATATGGGGTTCTACAAGGCGGTATGCTCAGTCCCAAACTATTCACGGAATTTCTACAAGACATATCCGCAACATTTGACCAAGATCAAGGTATCCCTGTGGACAACTTACTAATGGTATATCTGTTATTTGCAGATGACCTTGTCCTTTTTTCAGAATCTGCTGAGGGATTACAAAAACAGCTAACTGCTCTGTATTTATATGCTTCCCTTTGGCATATCATAGTAAGCATTCCTAAAACAAAAGTTCTAATCTTTAATGAGCGTTACACAAAAGTACACGGAAGCTTCCACTATGGTGATAACATTATAGAAAAATCTGAACAATATAAATACCTGGGTGTGGTGTATAGCACCAAGTCTGCTAATAACGTGTTAAAAGAAACTTTTTCTCATCTTGCTTCCCAAGCTGGGAAAGCAATTTTTTCTCTACGTAAACAGTCCCGTCCTGTGGTCGGTAAATTGTCACCCACTATTGCGTTCAAGGCATTTGATTGTCAAATATTGCCCATACTAGAATATGGAAGTGATATATGGTACACAGGCGATGATGTTAACGATCTGGAAAAAATCCATCTAAAATTTATTAAATCTACACTTGGAGTTAGAAAGCAAACACCTACACCTGCAATATATGGGGACACGGGACGATTTCCACTGATCATCCGACAACACATAAAAGCCGTAAAATATTGGTGTAGAATTCTAAAACTATCTCAGAGCCATCCAGTCAGAAATGCCTACAATATGCTTCTTGAGCTAGATGGCTTTGGCTTCACGAATTGGTGTTCCCGTATTCGCTCTGTCCTCGAACGAGCCGGGCTTGATCAAATTTGGGAATCACAGAATATTGGGGATACAAATAAATTCATGCTTTTATTTAAAGAATCAATTGTTAGAATATTTACACAGCAGTGGAGAAAAGATATTGAGAGTTCGAGTAAGCTGCGCACATATGCATTAGTAAAACAGTATTTCTGTGTTGAACCATATATCTTACACACAAGGGGTAACCATCTCATAACATCAATGGCGAGATACCGAATGAGCTCACATGATCTAAATATAGAAAGAGGACGATACAATAATCCAATCACTCCAATAAACCAGCGAATATGCACAAGGTGTGAATTAAACGAAATTGACGACGAAATACATCTTCTTCTCCACTGTAACGCTATGAATAATGAACGCAAAATCTTGTTTAACTCGGTAACCGCAACTATCAATATACAGCCGACAAATGAAATGTTTCTACAAATTATGACATCTAGAGACATAACAGTGGTGAAGTCACTAGCGCAATTTATCTATGGCTGTTTTAAACAAATTAATTGTTAAAAACACCGAGTATAATAAATCAAAGTCACCTATCGCTATATTATCCATATTATCATGCCTTCATGATCTGACTTGGGTATTACCACATATCAGGACGGCTGTTGCTCTCGGATTTATTATTTGGCTTTTTAGGGCCGGTTAGGGACGTTTCCGTCGCCTTTGTTATCAGACGAGGTGGGGCCTTATGGATGATTTCAGAGTTGCTAAGTCAGCTGATTTTATCTATGAGGTCGGGAATGTTTTTCTTCGATTGTAACTCCGAGTATGTGGTACTAACTAGGTCGTGAGTGAAATGGTATGAAATAAACAATATAGTGAATTAAAACAAGCTGTAATGTTTTTTTTTTTTTTTTTTTTTTTTTTGTGCGAGGGCCATATAGGTAATAAATCACTAGTTAATTAAATAAACTTTAATGTTATTGTGTGAGTGCCATGTCCTGCGTGAATGGCACACATAATTATTATCCGTAATTGTCATTGTTATTACATCACAAGTCTGCAACACTCGATAATATGGATGGTTCTGATGCTATACTTTGTTGGCAGTCGACGAACCACAATGTCCGACTTTTATTAGTATGTATATATTGTGTTACGGTAGTAGTACTGTTATTACGTTGTTAAGTTTACACCACTAGTCATTATCAGGGAATCTCCGAGTTCATAGCGACTGTGCTTGCATGGTCACATGGCTCGGAGCTACCTGTTTCGCGGATTGCCACATTAATTGTACTGCGTTATATTATATATACATATATATATTTTTTAAATACCATATAATTTTTACCATTGTCTTATTTCATACTCCAGTTACTGTAGCATAATTATGCACCTGTATATATTTTTGGTTTCTACGCTTTCCAGAGTGTCTTTTTTGCTACTATATATAATTAGTATATTAAACATAGTAGCTATTTTATCTCTGGTTTTGGTGCGGGAAGCAAAATGATAGACCCCCATGTTATCTTGGCTATGCCTTTTAATTTTATTTTAAGAAGTAGTCATTTGTATCACCGAAATACCCAGTTTTTATTATGGCAATGCCACCTAACATGATTTTAGTTGTTTATCATACTATGTATATTGACTCATATGATTTTAACAAACTAACATTCTTGTATATACATGTACATATATCTCTCTTATTACTATGACAAATAAGTCTGTAATGACTTTTATTTCTGTCAATAAAATATCTGTCTGTCTGTCTGTACAATGTTGGACCAACCAAATTCATCCAAATCCGTTCATTATTTTTTAATTAATCCGACGGACGGATAGACATACAGACATACAGAACAGCAAGACCAAAAACATAACTTTCCTGGTGGAGATAATAATTTATCCGAATAGAAAATGTTGAAAATATTATATTGGCCAATGTATTTACTTTCTAGATGAACTTCAAATGATTTGTGCTTTATGTCTCTGTAAAGTTGCGTGGAATGCATGTTTTAGCATACACTGTGCATCTTCGATAAGCATTCATTCCAAGCTTCTATTTTAAATTATACTTATGTTGCTGTGGCTATAGCTCCGGTATCAATAGACTGATTTCCATAAAATTCAACAAGAACAATTGACCAGAACAATATGTTCCCCGACTGTCATATCATCATGATGCAATAGGAATTGTGCATTAAATGCAATTAATGTAAAATATTTTAGGCACCTTAATTACACCACCAAATTTAAATAAAATACAAACAAGTTTGACGACATGGTCTATCCAATTCATTCTAATCTACTAGAATGGTATTCACTAAACATATAAATAATTCAGTGTAATAATATCATGGTCATCCATCTTTAGCCTTTATCCTGCTGATATTAATCGATATTATTCTATATTATTCGATCAAAACACTGCTATTGGGAACGAAATGTGTGTTTAAGCATCACAATTTTTAAATGTTTGATCTCAAATTAAACAAATAATATTATGCATAATTTTCACCCACTTAAAGTTGTGAGTCGCTGTAGCGAGACACAACTTCAAGTGGGTGAAAATTAACTTAGCAAGATAAGGGCTAAATTTTTTATGTCTATTTATATTTGTTTGTCTCTGATGATACTTTGATCATGTGGTGAAAGCTTATTCAATTAAAAAATAATCTGATATAAGACCCTTAACTATGTATTAAGATACATTGGTCAAGGTTTTCTACACTGGTTTTATAATCTGATTTTAAGTGGTGTTGCCGGGGGTGGTATGGTTGAGATTATAGATCCACGTTCTTAGATAGCTGATGACAAACACGAAAATGTGGAGACGGGTGCATCATAGCGGCATGTTCCGAACTGGAAGGGAGTTCGGTCAGCTAATGCAACTCTTGTCGTTGTAGAATCAAGACTTTTCTTTGACCTAACGCCACATTCCACCCGTAGGACTACTTAGGTAACAAGCTAAGTGTATTTCTATTGACCCCATTCTTCCCTGAGAACATTTCGCTACTTAGTGCTGGGTGTCCTGATACGGAATGGCCAGTAGCACTCTCAGTTGATTATAAGGTAAGACATTGATGGCTTGCTGACCTTTTTCAGTCTCATCCGTCACCAGATAGATAGAAGGACCCCCTAATGCAAGCTGCCCATATTAAACAGTCACAGCGAAGAGAGAAGGCACATAGAAAAACACCAAACACCGCAACTAGGGCAAGTAACGTCCACGTCAACAACTTCAAAGCTTATTTTTCGAATAAAGAAGAGAAAACATTTCCTTTTTCCTTATTCGAATAAGGAAAATATAAATAATATATCTGTTCCCTATACGAACAAGGGAAAACTTATCCGAATAAGACAAAAAAAGGATTTCCGTTTCACCTATATTTGACCTTTAAATATGAGATTTCCGCAGTATTTTTTCTGTTTAATATGACAATAAATATTCCGCTAAACATGCCAGCGATGATGGTATGAACTGACGAGTGTTTTTCAGCTTCAAATTAGCAAAACACAAAATGGCTGCCAGAGGGTTTTCGTTGATTAGATACTAACAAAGACATGTACATACATGTCCTTGTCGTCTCTTATTTGCCTGACCTAATATATATCTTCATGCTGATCACTTATAGTATGAGTTGGTCCCATAAATTATTGCATGGGGCCATTACTACTGAGTGCGCAGGTATGGACATCACCCATCGTGCACGTTGCAACTCTTTCATCCCTCTACCTCATGTTAATCAACCTGTGGATTTTATTGCTCAATCACACTAAATCGATTCACAGCCCTGCCTACGAGTCGAAAATTCACCAACCGACCAGTAGTAGAATAAGGCTGAAATTTTCTTTTCTCTCAGATTTGATAAACTGTGGTAGTGTGATTCTCATGTGGTGGAGCCAGACAAGCAGTGCATGGGATACGAGTTTATTCCTCTCATTCTCCAGCGTGTGATGAAGTGCATCGATGCGACGGTCAAAACACATTATTCCGCAGATAGTTCACCATGCATCATCAGTTGGTCATTGAGTTTTAACACTTCGCGCTTTTCATCACATATGTTTTGAATCAGAAGCTGATGTGATGGTAGATGGTTGATAACAGTCATAGTCAGTGTTTGGTGTTCGGTGTTTTCATCGTACGTGTGGTGTAACCTGGCCGCACTCACGCCATAATCACGATAATTTTAATAATTTGAATTATCTTTTTATAAGTATATTTTAATGATATCGTTGTATACATGTATGTAGTAGGCATTTGTGTTATTTGGGTGTACAGTAAGCTTTTAAAACGTTAATTACGTAACCATGGTAACCTCACATTACTACATATTACGTCGTTATTATCGAATTTATTAAATTATTAAGGGCACAGTCGTCTTCTTTGACCTTCAAAACATGTGTGTAGACTTTATGATTTGTATTGAGATATCGCTGAAAATAAATGTTTCGGTAATTGCGATGGGGCTGTGTGTGTATGTGTGTGTGTGTCGGGGGGGGGGGGGGGTTATCAAAATAAAAATA
This sequence comes from Flabesymbios commensalis, assembly GCA_964017125.1. NCBI lineage: Eukaryota > Metazoa > Annelida > Polychaeta > Terebellida > Flabelligeridae > Flabesymbios > Flabesymbios commensalis. Next base: position 40,875,070 of record OZ024917.1, read on the forward strand.
TGCTGTGTCCATATATATGCTGTGTCCAAATATGCTTTGTAGCTGTGTCCAGATTCCCACTTTTTCGTTAAGGAGAAATATGATATTAAATAGGTCGTACTTTTTCGTTAAAGATATATATTTATTTAAATAGTCACCCCCCCCCCCGCCGCAATAAGGATAATTTTGGTCTTAAGGATCACTCTTTGAAACGCCACCCAGATCTTCTTAGTATTATAAGGCCATAAATAAAGTTTGGGCTCGCCCAAAGTTAATTTGTGGAATCATCAAAAGCAATTACTCTTTAAAATCTGTCACTCGTATAGCTCATTGCTAGAATAGAAAAAAAACTGGTTCACGAGCACACCAGCATTTGCTGCCCTTCTAGCCTCATGTCGAACATACCTCTTTCCTGAACATGCCTTTTCCGCGCTAATTTCAGACTCAAAGACAAGTCCAGATTTTTGCCAGAATTTGATTCATTTCTTCACTTTTAATTGCTATCGTAGAAAAAATTACCACCCTCCTACCCCATCCTTTCTCCTTTTATTTTGAGTTGATGTAGGCGCTCTCAAGAGGGCAGCCTCACTTTTAAGATATTTTTACTGTTTATAAACATGTGTAATTATTACCAGGTTTGTTATTAGTTAGATTTATTTTATATCTTTATATTATTTTAGTCAGACTTTATTTCATATCTTTGTTTAAAGAATGACATTGATTTCAAGTAAAGTTCAAGTAGAGGAACTTTTTCATGCTTATTATGTTATAGATTATAAAAGTTTATTTTACATTAACATTTATTGTTAAGTAAAACTTTCTTGTATTTATCTATCGTATAATATCAACACAATTTACACTTTGACAATTATGCTTTATAAAACTGTTAATAAAAACTAATAGATTTCATAAAATAAATTCCACGGTTTATGTTTCCTAAGATACATAGACACGAGTGGTAGTTGATCTCTTTACTGGCAGTAATACCATCTGCTCAAGTGAACACGCACTCCACGGTTTCATCACATCACACAAGAGCTGAAACAACTTCACTGGCTGCCTGTGGAGTGCCGTATATGCAAGATGATAGTTATGGTATTTTAAAAAAAATGTCTACACAGTGGTGAAGTTCCATCGTATCTGTGTGACCTGCTACAAGCCCGTAAAGTGAAAAGTCGCCTTCGCTCTGACAGTGCCATTAAATTGTACAAACCCACTTTTGAAGCGGCATCAGAGGCTGAAGTTCTCAGGGTCATTAACAAAGCTCCAGCAAAATCTTGTGGACTTGACCCTATTCCAACTCAGCTCGTTAAAGAGCATGCAGTGTCATTGGTCCCTGTAATCACACGAACGGCAGCCGGCGATCGTGCCTTTGTCACTGCTGCACCAAGGCTGTGGAACTGTTTGCCTGCCGATATCAGATGCATCACCACTATTTCGTCATTCAAGAAACATCTCAAAACTTACTTGTTTAACGAAGGATTTAAGCAGCTTCAATAAAAGTTTTCAACAGCAATGAACATGCGCTTATGAATCACTTGAGTTTAGGCGCAATATAAATTTTAGTAATGGTAATAGTAATTAAGTCAGCTGGCGGGTGGGCCTTCAGTGTCACAGCGCCCAAATTGTGAAACAATTTGCCCACAGATCTACGCATTTTAAATGTATTATCTGTTTTTTTAAGGATATAAGCAGCTTCAATAATATTTTTCAACAGCAATGAACATGCGCTTATGAATCACTTGAGTTTAGGCGCAATATAAATTTTAGTAATGGTAATAGTAATTAAGTCAGCTGGTGGGTGGGCCTTCAGTGTCACAGCGCCCAAATTGTGAAACAATTTGCCCACAGATCTACGCATTTTAAATGTATTATCTGTTTTTTTAAGCGTAGATTAAAGACACACTTCTTCAGTAATTATTTTAACTGATATTTTAAGTTACATTTTAAGTTAATGATAATTGGTCTGTTCTTGATCAACAATAACTCTTCATTCCCGGCTTAGAATGTAGTGGTAGGACAAAACAAATATTGTAGTGAGGTGTTTTATTAAAGGCATTATGTCCTGACTTTATTAGTGATTCTATACAGCGCTCTGATTCACATAGTGGGAATAGGCGCTATAAAAAACTAAACTTTAATATAAAAAATAAGGTAATTTATTAAATTGATCACCCTTTGAAGTTGTCTCTCGCTACCGCGACCCACAACTTCAAGTGGGCAAAATTACTCATATTTGTTTAATTTGAGACTAAACATTTGCAAATGTCGATGTTCCCAAATGCTGATGTTTCGTTCCCAATAACTGTGATCTGATCGGCTAATAAATTGGGTTAGAAACGCCTCAGTCGCGCTTTGCGGTTTAGAGTTACAAATACTCGTAAATGTTATTATTTGTTTAACTGTGAATCTACCACGGGTTATTATAATACTCTCAGTAATGTCTTATTTGGACTGAAACTTGCTTACCGTCACACCAGACCACGTTCCTACCACGTCCATAAAACCGACAGGACGCAGTAAGGACTTGCACAACGTCGTGGGAACCCAGTAGAAACGATTAGGACGTGATGTGGTCTCCATGGACGCGGAGGACGTGGTGGAACATTAAACATGTTCAAAATTTACGTAGAGAGGACGTAGTCGGGCCAGAACGCCGTGTGGTCTTCATAAGGACGTGGTAACAACGGTATTGACTTAGTAACGACTTAATCAAAACCTAGTGGCAACTTGATTGACGTAGTAAAAGCGTGGTATGGACGGGAAAGATTGCATGTCATTCTGAGGACGTTTTTACTACGCTATCAATGCGTTCTTCTGAAGTCCACGGAGTTGTTACCATGCAGGTTGTCACTACGTTCTTTCTATGTCAATTGAGACCAACTCGTAACTTGTACGAGAATACGCTCCAGGGGCCCATCCCACTGAGAATCTTAAAATTTTTTTTTTTTGTAACTTTCTCTTATTTTTATTAGAAAAGTTAAGATTTATCTAAACTTTTTAAAAGGAAATGAGAGAAAGTTATGATAATCTTAATATTTTGTGAGTGCTATGTGCCTGGGCCTAGAGTGTTTCTCACCCGGATCCATAAGCCTCGAGGCTCATCAGTGAGATAGGTCGCTCCATTGTCACGGGCCGCTGTCATCTGTCTGAAAACCAGGGAATCATCTCCAAGATCCCCGACACAAAAACCAAATCCCTTTCAAGCAGATGGCAATCATCGCCGCCGCTTTATGCGGTGTCCGGAGGGGGCGGCGGCATAAAAAGGCCGTGGCAAATAGACCACTCGTCTATTCATCTATTCGGTCAAAACGCTTGCCGAAAACATCCGATTTTTTAAAGGTCCATCACCTGTGCCCGGGGTGTTTCGGAAACCACACATAAAACCCACAACTCGTTGCCTGCCCAATGTTGGAACTGCGCTGAAGACGGTGGTTCAACGTTGGGCCATGCTGGAGTCAATTAGCAACGTCTTGTGCTCGATGGGCAGATGTTGTCTTCCCCAACAAACACGGCGTATTCACCCAAAGCTGTTTCAATGTTGGGCCAGCGTCGAAGACGCTGGGCCAACATTGAAAGAGCATTGAGTGAATGTCCCGTATTTGGTTGGTTTGAATTGTGTAGGTGTATGGTCTCGTGTGTTCTGGGATTATACAGTCTTCCACATTTGTTTTTGACATATATAGGCATAGCTTCATTTGTTGTCATACCCAAATTCAAATTAACCTGGATCGCATGATTTTCGCTGATTTCTCAGGCAATTCTTAACCGATATCCTTGATTTCATTCGTCCTTTTTCTAGTTAAATCATAACAATGGTAAAAAAATTCGTAACAAAAACTTAATATTAAATAATGCGAAAGTTAGACTGTTTGGCATGTATGAGTTGGTTTGATGAGTTTATCCCTGTTTATAGAGGGGCGTCATAATTTAAATTTACTAAAATACGCTATATAATCTTACGAAATTTTTAAAGCTGTTTTGAAAAATAGTTTCATGAACATAATTTACTGAAAAATCAGCAAAATGTCATGCGATCCAGGTTAATTGTATCAAAACGATCCTAAAAAGCAATGTATATAGTAACGTTGGCACGAAAATCACTTGATCAGTATCGCCTGCAGAGAGCCCACAGCGAAATCTTCAACGACAATATCAAATCAGGCACGACAAACAAATTACGAACATACCGCATGCATAAATCTGAAATTGAAATAGAAAACTATATTAAGACCGCGACCAACTTTAACCACCGCAAAGCGATGAGTAGGCTGCGACTGAGTGACCACAAGCTACAGATAGAAGTTGTAAGACACTCTATCACACCGATCTAAGCCAGGATATGCCAATTTTGACAACTAGGCATAGAAAACGAAGTACATTTTTTATTAAATTTCCCCCTCTATAATGAACTCGCGACGTTGCGATGATAGTTACAGCTTTGTACATAATTCATTTTACCTTCGGCTATTAATAACGCATGTCATAAACCTTTATCCTATTTTATCATGTTTATTGTAAAGAACTATCTAATATGTTAAATATCCAAACGCACATGTACTTTTTATTTAACTATTTCTGATCCTTTATTGGATGTAAATTGATAATAAATGTACTGTTTTGTATATTGTATTGCATTGTTATTATTTGAATTTGTGCATAGACATGTTTTTCTACCTCTTAAGTTTACCTTGTACCCACCACCATGAACCGAGATCGTCAGTATACCCTTTATCTTATCACTTCTCAAAGTGTGATAATGAAACCGTTCACGTCCAATAACTTAAGCCCTACGTGTTACAGTCGAGATAGGCACACTATCAGGGGGAGCAGCTGCTGTTCACATCACCCTCTATAGACTTGTCATGTATATATCTTTATAACATGGTATTATGCATGATACTCATCATGACATTGTGTCCTGCTTTCTCAGGAGCCGTCATCAAACGCTTATGACGACCAGTAATTCAGAGTTTTCGCATATTGAGCTATTCTAATAAAATGAGTGTTCTATTTCTCGGTCAAGTCTTCTATGAATAGCTGTTGAACAACCTTGCAAACACATGTACGAATTGAGATCCAATTAGTGTGTACTTAAAGTGAAATATATTTCTGCTCACGAAATATCGGTATGAAAATGGACATTTTTGTTAATTATATTTAAACATTGATAAGCCTACAGCGTCAAACAAATTCTGAAAATACAATATTATCCAATAAATCAAACCTTTACTTCACTTTCTCAAATATTGGCATCCAAATCTACGATAAAGTGTCCTGCTTTTTAACAATTTCACTTTAGGGATGTCCTGCTTTCTATGAAAAATAAGAGCAAGTTAGAAAGCAGGACACTTTCTCAATATGCTGTGTTGGATATCGCAGATTTTGAGGATACTACATGCATTTGAGCAGGTGAAATAACTATTTCATGTATTGGACAATAACGTATTTCTAGACAAAATTGTCACGCGGTAGGTTTATCAATGTTGAAATTAATTCAACAAAAGTGTCAATTTGCATGCGATATTTCGTGTGACTTTAGGTACACACCAGATCGATTTAATTTCCAACATGTGTTTTCAAGGTGGTACAACAGCTATTCATAGATTATCTAAGCAATCAATAGACCACTTTTACCATAGTTTAGGGCGGGGGCCCTAGGGTAGTGGTTAGCACCGCTGCCTTTCACGCCAGAGTCCGGGGTTCGGTTCCCGGTCTCGGCGGTTTGAAAGAAACAAAATTGTTTCTTCCCCATCCACGTGTGAAAGTTAGTATTGTGGGGAGCCTCCGTGACCGAGAGGTAGCGTGCTCGGCCTCAGACCGCCAGGGCTCGAATTTCGAATCCTGTGTCTGGAGGACAGTGTCATCTCAATCATCTCACCATCCTCAGGAGGTTCTCCTGGCCCAGTTTAGCCTATATATATGTGCACAAAGGGGGCCTAAAGCCCGATTCATTTCATTTTACCATAGTTAATATGCGAAAACTGTGAAATACTGATCGTCATAATCATGTTCTTGCTGACGGCTCATTAGAAAGCAGGACACCACGCTAAAAAGAGTATCACGCATGACATCATGTTGGAAAGAGTATCTGCATGCTATTTGCATTGGGGTGTAGAATATTCATTGATTATATAATGGCTAAAGTTGTATTGTCCCGCATAATATAATCAGCCCGACCTAGCTGTATTCTCCAGAGGGACATGGGTCTTGCATCGTTTCAGAACCGCAGGTCCACGATGCATGACCCATGACCGCTTAGAAAAAAACCCACATGGCCGTATTTATTTATTTATTTAGAACTAACATTATAGAAGGTAACCTAACATGTATAACTTCAGTTGAGGCACTACAGCTATAGGAGTTCAAACTGACAGGTTTAATGACAAACATTGAGAAAAATAACATTTTGTGCGACAGCAAAAAAGTACTTCTGGCCCCTCAAAATGGAAAAGCTGTTTTTACTTTTTCATAATTTGTTTTGAAAAAACACAGAGCGAAAACACATTTACTGTCAACATTATGGGCACTGTTATGACTAACTCCTGTGCTAATTAGCCCCGGTCTCCCCCATGGTTTCATTTGTGTTTCTATTCGGATTTTTTTAAGTCAAGACATTTCTTGAGGAGGGAATTGCGACATGAATTTACATATGAAGGCGCTGCTAACCGCCTTTTAGCTTTACAGCAGAGCTGTTCCCGTTAACCCTTTCACCATTATGTAAGACTAATCGTTTGTAATTTATTTTATTAGCATAGAGTGAAGCAAACTCAACATTGTGAGCTTCAAAGTATAAAGACCACGGGGAACAAAATTGTTACTGGTAAGTACATTTTGATCCGCACATTGATTAGGGAGGTGGTTGATCTGGTAGGCCCTGTAGCACGAACGTACTGATTCCAGTGGTTTACAAAAGCACAGTTTATATACCCTGCAGAAGTATGTTTATTCTTTTGGCAAGATCCGCCCATTAGTACAGCAGCAGAAGGACCAAATGTTTGAAGGCGGCCTACCTAAACATTTGTCCACATGTCTAGAATTGTTCAGAGTGATCTCTAGATACAGAATGGTTGATGACATTGTCGGAAATGGGGACGGGCTGAGAATTTGAGACTTTTGCACACCTACCCAATTTGTAGAGAAAATATTCGCTTAAATATGATTTTCGCGTCATTCTCATTCTATCACAATGTTGGGCCAGTTAAATCAAAGATTGTTGTATTTAGTTTTTTCTATCCATCAGGTCATATATCTGTGGAGATAAAATACAAAAAAAAAAATATTTTGCAGTAGCATCCCACCTCGAAGAGTTATTTTGGATATTGTGGATATGTTGCTAACTGCATTTTTTCAAAATTGTCATTTTTTTCCATTTTTTGCATATAGTTTATGACAACAGGTTCGTTTATGCACGGAAATATCTATGAGCGGTACCATTTGGTTCAGATACATCCCTTAAGTCAGAATTAGGTTATCAATGCTTGATTTTTCGAGTAATTGATCATTATGGTCAATTTCAAAATAGCCGCCGTAATATCCACGATTTCTCCTGAAATATATTATCAGACATGGTTTTCTTAAATTTCACATCACATAGTGTAGGGGCGTGTGTAATGCCGTGGGATTTTCTTGGTAATTTATGACACCATACATCAAAATTTTCGGAAGATTGTTTAAAATCAGAAAAAATAGGGTGTCAATTTTTCTTTTCAGTTTTAGTAACACTTTCAGTCCCATGGAAAAAGGGGTGAAACACAGCATTTTTATACTAACGTAACAGCCAAAATTATATTTGATGCACATCAGGTATCAATGTAAACCAAATTCTAGATAATATTACACACAATGTTCAGAAGAAGATGCAGATTTTAAAAAAATATTGTTTTTAGCTGAAGTGGCACTTTAGGCTCAATAAGTAAAAAATAAAAACAAATGATTTTCACACCACCATAACACCCTTAATAGGCCTACTGCATATTTTTTCAAGCGAAATACAAAACAAATTGTTTGTAAGAATGGGTGGCGATTATTCATGTAAAAAAATCAGTTTCAGTGCCACTTTAATTCCTTGGAAAAGAAGAGAAAACATCATTTTTATACCAACGTAACATGCACATCAGGTTGTCATGTAATGTAGAACATATAAGATAACATTACACACAATGTTCAGACAAGCACGCATAATTATTTAAAAACATTTTTAGATTTAGTGACACTTCAAGATCAATAAATAAAAAAAATAAAAACACATGATTTTCATACCACCGTAACACACTTGATATCATCTATTTCAAGTAAAATATAAAACATAATATAGAAAATTAAAAATAATACTATCTGATATGCTATATTAACTATCTATCTGTTAAAATAATGTTACACAAACTGTTCAGAAGAGCACGCATAACAAAAATATATATTCTTTATAGATCTAATGACACTTGAGGCTCGATAAATGAAAAAAAATAAAATCACATGATTTTCACACCACCGTAACACCCTTAATATTATCAATTTTTTAAGCGAAATATAAAACCAATAGTTTATAAATTGGCGAGTCTTCATTTCTGCTCTATTGACACTTTGAATTCAATAAGTTACAAATCAAAATCCAATCATTTTCACAGCAACCAATTCCATTAATTTCACTTTATTCACATCCAACAGTAATGTATGTTGTAACATACCATATTAAAGGGAATTAGATGTGGTAATGGACTGTATCTGAAGACAATGTTAATTCTTGACAGTATTTAGCCAATATAACTCTGATGATTCATGACCATATACATCATGGCATCATATTGGATGGATAGATGGATTTACAGTAGTAGTGTACATGAGATAACAGGTCGTCTTATAGAAACAATGGCAGTCTTAGCAAAAAAGAGGAACTAGTGATGCTGTAGTTATGACATGAAATATTCAACTAATTTGAAAGTGTATTAGAAAACATTTCCGGGAGAACAGATAAGTTGATATTACTTCTTGCTCATAAATGTTTTGACACAATTAAACCAAAACATTCGTCTTTCTATCATGGAAGGTGCTACATCTAACGGCATAGATGCGAGTCTGTTATGTAGTAATCAAGAGAAAACAGATACACTCCTAATCTCCCATATGCCTTACATGTTTTTTTCAAATTGCTGGTAAAATCACCATCATTACATTGTTTAATTATTGCCCTGCACAAATATCTATTGTTGATACGTAAAGACTTCCTACGATTAGGCGCATGTTCTTGCTGCATTTATTCAGATTGGACATATCGTGTATCCACCGGAAAAAGCTGATATGTTGGTCTTCAAAATTGTACGTGTTTATTTGTTCAGTTCAGCTGCGCAACAGAATATAACGAAGCTACGTTTGCAAATGGTCAAGAAGAACAAAATCTGCCCCTGAAAAGCTGCCCCCAACCAGAATCGCTCTAATAGCACGTACATGTTGAAAGCACACTACCAGTCGATGGTGTCACTAAAGGCATATCCCGCACATTTTTCACTGGCAACGAAAGCAATAAGTGTTGATGAGATGTAAGCAAGTGCACGGGTGGCACATGTTCGTGCAGGGGACAGGGTTTATCGTTCACTGAGATGTGTAATAAATAAATGTGATGTTGACACAGACAATTGTGATAACTTTCTTAATTAATTTGATACACTCTTAATGCCCTTGCGATTTTGACTCTACGGAAACGACAAAAGAAGCGTAGTTGTCTATTAGTTTGTCCACTATAATGTTATCAGACGAAGTAGTGTGCATTATAATAGTCACTATTTGCCACATGTGTGTGATAACACATTGTTTATCTAGTCAAAGTTACCAAGGACAAATGTGACCTAATAACTTCAATTTGTTAATAACTACAGTAATTTTTTCATTCCAAAAAAGTAATAATTGTTTAAATTTTCTAAAATGATGTACTACATCGCGTGACTACATGATGTGCATTAAATCGAATCTCTGGTGTTTTAATCAATTTATTTATTGAGTTTGAAGTGTCACTCAAAATGAAAACCGAAACACATTTTTATGATTATGTGTGACCTTTTCGTGAAATTTGTGTTACCTTTATATAGAAATAATGTTATTTTAATTTCATTCTTCTTGAGTGGAAATTGTCACTAAAACTGGAAAAAAATCACCTATTTTTTTATTATATTGTGGACTTCTTAAAACTTTGTTTCATATTTCTGATACATGAACATCTTTTTATTACAGAAATGATGTAGAAATGATTTTAAATGTCTTTTAATTGTATATTTATTGAACGTGAAATTTCAATAAAAGTGAATGATAACTGACACGTTATTTTTTATGATTATCTGTATTCTCTTCCAAATACTTTCAGTTGTATTCTTTTGTATAGTATCTTATATCATAAGATCATAGTTATATTTTGTGAACAAAGTAGAACTAATTATGTCACTACATGTACGTTGCTGTAAAAACATTACAGTATTTTAATTTGTCACTAATTGAACGTAAAGTGTCACTAAGACTAAAAGAAATAATCGCCACCCAATCTTTGAAAAAACGAATTTTATATATCACTTGAAATAGATAGTATCAAGGGTGTTAGGGTGTCGGGCTGGTGTGGAAATTATTTTTTTAATTATTGATCTCAAAGTGTCACTAAAACGAATAATATTTTGTGTGAAAAGCATGTATTTTATATTTTTTTACTTATGGCGCCTAAAGCGTCACTGAATCTAAAAAGATTATTGTTTTATTCTGCGTGCCCTTGTGAACAGAGTGTGTAACATTATCTTTAATGTTCTATATTAATTATATGACTATCTGATATGCATGGTATAATTATAATTATGTATGTTACGTTAGTGTAAAAATGGTAGGGTTTTTTGTATTGGACTTAAAGTGTCACTAAAACTTAAAAAATTAACATGAATAATTGCCACCTGATCTTCCAAACATTTGTTTTGTATCTCATTTAAAAAAAGATACCATAAGGGTGTTACAGTAGTGTGAACATCATTATTAATTTATTATTGACCTTAAAGGGTCACTATATCTATATCTATATATTTTTTCAGTGGTCTTCTGAGCACTGTGCGTAATATCATTTTTAATGTTCTATATTACCTTGATTACATGACTATCTGATGTGCAGAAATATCATTATTTGGGTTAAACTGATATAAAAATTTATGGGACTTAAAGTCTCACTAAAACTGAAAAGATAATTGACACCCGAATTCTTCTGATTCAGATTTTTCTACTGAACATTTTGGTATATCGCATGATAAATTAACATTAAAATCCCACGGACTTTTGCTTAGCTACATATGCCAGTACTCTAACAATCACAGTTTTGTTATCTAATCTTATATTTTAATGCTCGCTGAAGTATTTACAAGTGCTGTAATGTGATATTTACCACCGAATCCAAGATGGCCGCCAGAAAATGGTGAAGAAAATACTCAAAATTTTATTTTTTTCGCAAATAGTTCATGAGCACAGGCTCTAATGATGTACGATAACCTCCATGAGCGGTATCATTTCATTGAGAGACACGAACCCATGAACAACAATCAGGTGATCAATGCTTGATGTGTTAAATAATTAATAATTATGGCCTATTTCAAAATAGTCGCTGTGAAATCATTTACCGGTAATTCTCGTAAAATTCATTATTGAACTTGTTTGTTACACAGTCACCTCACAGACACGATTTAAGTGTCTAATCTTACTTTTTAATCCACACCATGTCCAATAAAAGTATGATAACATGGGGAAAATGTAGAAATTTACTAAGGAATTCAAGATGGCCGCCGCAACATTTTACACATAATTTATGAGCACACGCTCTATTCTATATCTGTATAAATTAAACCTCCATGAACGTATTATTTATTTTCGAGACATCCTATGAGTCAAGATCAGGTTATTAATGCTTGATTTGTTAAGTTATTAATAATTATGGCCGATTACAAAAAGGCTGCCATGAAATCAATGAATACTCCTAAAATGTTTTATTGAATATGTTGTGCATAATATAATAATCATCTCACAAACCCGGTTTTGGTATTTAATTTTGCATTTTAATTTCCAGTGAATCCACTATAAGTATTGTTAAGTGTTTTAAGATAGAATCTAAGATGGCAGCAGTGAAAATAACAAGAAAATCTGCGTTTGTTCAGCTTTGGCCCAGGTGATCTAAAGCCTTGTCTTCTAAAAAAAATGTACATTCAGTCCCTTTTAACTAGTGTAATTGTTAAACATATACTACGTAATAATCATTATAGAAACACTGTTTTGGTGTTTACTCCAGAGATAAACTGATGTCAGCCAGTGGCAAAATTATCTAGGCCACTGCAAAATGACCTTGACCACAAAAGTAATGATCACAGCCACTTTAAAAGTTATCTAAAGCACTTAAGTTATCTCAGCCACTGCAAAAGTGATCTTGGCTACTGAAGGAGCGATCACGCCCAGTTTGAAAATGATATAAGCCACTACAAAAGTGATCTAGACGACTAAATAAGTTATCTCAGCCACTGCAAAGGTGATCTTGGCCACTAACAAACTGGTGTCTGCCACTGAAAAAGATATCTAAGCCATTACACAGTGATGATCTTGGCCACTGAAGAAGTGATCACAGCCACTTTGAAAATGATCTAAACCACTACCAAAGTGATCTTGACCATCGAAGACGTAATTACAACCACTTTAAAAGTTATCTCAGCCACTACAACAGCTATCTTGGACACCGCAGAAATGATCACATCAATTTTAAAAGTTATCTCAGCCACTTGGCCAATAAAGAAGCGATCACACACACTTTGAAAATGATCTACGCCACTACAAATGTGATCTTGACGACTAAATAAGTGATCACATCCGATTTAAAAGTTATCTCAGCCACTACACAAGTTATCATTACCACTGAAGAAGTGATCATAGCTACTTCAAAAGTTATGTTAGCCACTACAATAGTGATTTTGGTCACTAACAAATTAAAACGCTACCAAAGTGATCTTGACAACTGAAGATGTGATTACAACCATTCTAAAAATTATCTCAGCCATGACAAAAGTGCTTTTGACCATTCAAGAAGTGATTACAAACATTTTAAAAGTTATCTTAGCCACTACAAAAGTAATTTTGACCACCGACTGAAGAAGTGATTAGAGCGACTTTTAAAATTTTCTCAGCGACTACAAAAAAGGTGATCTTGGCCAATAAAGAAGTGATAACAGCCACTTTTATAATTATGTCAGCAGATACAAAAGTGATCTTGGCCACTAAAGGGATCACATCCCCTTTAAAAAATATATAAAACCACTACAAAAGTGATCTTGACCGCCGAAGAAGTAATTACAACAACTTTAAACGTTATCTCAGCTATAAAAGTGATCTTGGACACTGCAGAAGTGATCACATCACCTCTAAAAATGATCTCAGCCACTACAAAAGTGATCTTGACCACTAAAGAAGCGATCACACACACTTTGAAAATGATCTCAACCACTACAAAAGTGATCTTGACGATTAAATAAGTGGTCACATGCAAGTTATCTCAGCCACTACACAAGTTATCAAGACCACTGAAGAAGTGGTCATAGCCACTGTAAAAGTTATGTCAGCCACTACAAAGGTGATTTTGGTCACTAACAAACTGGTCTTAGCCACTGAAAAAATATCTAAGCCTTTACATAGTAATCTTGACCACTGAAGAAGTGATGACAGCCACTTTAAAATTATCTAAACCACTACAAAAGTGATCTTGACCACTGAAGAAGTGATTACAACCATTCGAAAAGTTATCTCAGCCATGACAAAAGTGATCCTGACCACCGGAGAAGTGATTACAATCATTTAAAAATTTATCTCAGCCATTACAAATTGATCTTGACCAGTTTAATAAAAGTTATCTGAGCCACTACAAAAGTGATCTTGGTCAGTGAAGAAGTAATAATAGGCACTTTGAAAACTATGTCAGCCACTACAAAGTGATCTTGGCCACTGAATAAGTGACCAAAGCCACTCTAAAAACACTATAAAAGTGATCTTGACCACTGAAGAAGTGATAACAACCATTCCTAAAGTTATCTCAGCCATGACAAAAGTGATCCTGACCATTGATGAAGTGATTACAGCCGTTCTAAAAGTTATCTTAGCCACTACAAAAGCGATCTTTGCGACCGAATAAGCGATTAGAACCGCTTTAAAAGTTATCTCAGCCACTACAAAAGTGATTTTGACCACTGAAGAAGTGATCACAGCGATTTAAAAAGTTATCTCAGCAACTATAAAAGTGATATTGGTGAAGAAGTGATAACTGCCACCTTGAAAATTATGTAAGCCACTTGACAAAACCCCTTAGCAGAAACAGGTCGAGATGACATTTTGTGAGGCCAAGTCGTGCGCTTTGTCAATTTGCGTTTAAAAACTGTAGTGAATCTTTTTTCACAACGTGATATTTTAAAATGAGAACCGAAATTAAGTGTCATGTATTTTCATAAGAGGTTTCTATTTGAGATAATGTCAAGCTGTGAGAACATTCCAGTTGACTGGTTGAAAACGCATTAGTATTAATTAGCTGAAAACTATCCTACCAGTAAATAATCTCGATTTACAAATTAATACCAGTATTCACGTCACAGTGGTGACATTTGTGAGTATCGCAATATGGTAAATATCAATCAGTGCATTAAGGCGAAGTATATAAGGCGTATTGTGCTAAACTTGGACATACATGCTGTTTATCTTGATGTTGGTGCACACAAACAATATTTGAAATCCCCAAATTTACACTTTCTTTCTCATTCACAGGGACAGTAGGCCTATCCACTACATTGCAAAGTGGCATGTACGACCCACAAATCTGAATTGGGGGAATACCCTATACGCCCTGTATTGGCATATAAAACACCTGTAAAATATGTACACCATACAACCTAAACCCTTTAACCGCCGGTGCCGCATATATTCGGATTTTATTTTTTTATTAGCGCTTTAAGTACCGCCTTTTAAACATGTTAAAGATAAAATGTGACATGAATCAGCAGTATTTAAAAACAGTTGACCTCCCTTTTTGTCAAATCTGAATAATTTTCACTCACTTGAAGTTGTGGATCGCGTCAGCGAGACACAACTTCAAGTGGGTGAAAATTCAAATTGAATAATTTGGCGGTTAAAGGGTTAAATGTATGTGAGACCTGCAGTGTTACATTTTATAGGTTATTCTTGAAGTGAAATGGTAATCAGTGTTTTCAAAAGTAGTTTCAGTCTATAGGCACTTGTGTAACCGATATTTTCAAGTGCAATATCTCATAAATTTCTGTGACACTAATATAAAAGGTGTGAAATATCATAAATCCAAATAATTTTCAGTTGTTTTCAGTTATCATGGTTATGGATTGCGGCAATGAAACAACTGAAAGTTACGAAAAAGGTAATAATTATAATAGCACAAATCATTTAAAATTATTTCTGTAAATGGTTATTAGCTCTGCAGGTGAATATCCGCTCAACTGTTTCCTTACCCTTTCAGCGCGAGGACTCCATAGAGTTCTAAAGTCGGTCCCCGCACTGGAAGAATGAAAAAACTTCTATTGGTGGTAGAAAAGGTATACACATAAAGCGAAAAGAGCTGACTAAGACATTTATGATAATTTCAAATTAAAAACCCTTTGGTCTCCATCGTTTATACAAACATAATGTTCAGCGTTGTAAGGACTAAACACCAATATTAGGCCAGCTGTACAAACAATACATTAATTTTGTGGTCAGCATGTTTTAAATTGATTCCTACGGCATACACTTAAATGATTTTGGAAACATTTTTTTCAATGTTGATCACTATTAATATTTTTAAATCGTTGATCTTATCCAAATTCAAATGATGTTATATTCCTTTTAACAGTAACGCAATAACTAGCCATATGCTCGATATTGTAAACTAATTAGTTTTGTTTTTTAAAAGTATTTATTCATTTAAATCAGAAAATTGCGCCAACACAATGCTAGCTGCAAATGAACGTCAAAATGTCACCAACTAAAGTCATACTGTTCAATACCAGGTAATAAATGTTATTAATTTGTACGCGACAAATGTCAATTAGTGAAGAACCTGGTGATATCAATGCCAGCCTGGTGACTATAGGGTCGAATACATCGTTGCCATGTTACCTTGACGCATGTTTAGTTTAGTAAAATGTCAGTGTTAACCCGTTAAATGCTAATCTCGACCATAGTCGTTTTAAGTACTATTAATTTTGTTTGATAACCTGATCAAATTACTGATATTGAGAATGAAAGGGGTGTTTGGAAATGAAGACTTGCAAATGTTTGGTCTTAAATAAAATAAATGTTAGTAATTTTCACCCACTTGAATTTGTGGGTCGCGGTAGCGAGACACAACTTCAAGCGGGTGAAAATGTAAATAACATGACGTAGCGGGCAAATGGTTAATCATTTTCCTAGACAAGGCCACCACAGTCCGTGCGCCAATTACTGGAATAAAAATGTTATTTTTTGTCTCTAGTATTTGTCTATGTCCTGTTTGTTAAGGTTAATTAATAAAGTGGTATCGTCCGCATAAGAAAGTAATTTGAATAATTTTGTGGATGAGGGTAAATCGTTAAGGCATAGAAATAATAAAGGGCCTAAAATGGATTCTTGCGGTGATGGGAAGTGCATTTGATTTGATTTGATTTGATTTATTTCGACGTATTGTTTTCGGTCAGATAGATAATTTTTAAATAAATTTAGATACATGTCTTTTATGCCAAGAAAGCTACGTTTATGTAGAAGAATGTTTTGGTCCAAAGTATCGAAAGCGAACAAAAAAATGGCTAGCGGAACTTGCCCACGATGCATAGCACCTGATATTCTATCGACTAATTCAAAGTGCTGCAAGTTCCCTTGGGCCATTAGATCTAAATCCATATTGACTTCTATATAGAAGGTTAGTTTTTAAAAAGTATGAATTTAATTGTTGATGGATAACGTTTTCAAATATTTTAGAAATGCTATTGAGAAGTGAAATGAGTCGATAGTTATTAACAGGGTCATCTTTTTTATAAAAAATGATACAACTTTAGCAATTTTTAGGCTCTCTGGAAATATGCCTGTTTCTAATGATTGATTGATTATTATGGTTAATGAGGGAACAATCTCTTGTTTTATTATTTTTATTAAATTGTTACTAATGTTTTCTGGTGCAGCACTTGTTTTAAGCTTTAAACTGTCAATGATGTTGATACTTCGGTCACCTTTTCAAAAACCAAACGTTTTTTGTAGGATTTTTAAGATAATTTGTAAATTTATTGGAACGCGATTTTGGTTGAGTTTTCTAGAAATGTCCTGGCCAAATTTAATAAAAAAAGTTATTGCAATGGTTTACAATATCGAGCATATGGCTTGTTAAATTGCAAGCTATTTTAATATTATCTGCGAATCCTTTATGTTTTTTTACTATTTGTATTTAAAATTGTGGATATAGTGGCCCAAGTTTGTTTTAAATCGGATATATGTTTAAGAAATAGCTGAGAATAGTACGTTTTTTAGCAATAAATATGGTACGTCTAGGAATATAACTATGTTTAAAAGTTTGTTTTTTGCACTCGATACTGATCTGATTCTAAAGGAATTTTATGTTTGTTTGCATTTTGTAACGCTTATTAATCGATTTTATAATGGCAGATGTCCATGGTGATTTTTTATGTTTTCTTTTTGTTTATTTTTTTCTTGTTAACTGCTAGATTATTTAGTTTAGCCTTAATGAAAAAGTCCTGAAAAAATTATAATCTTTATTTGGATCAAATGATTGACTGTTTGTAACCTTGTCCACAAGATCTGCTCTTTCTATTTCTTACTTAAATTTCATCAAAATTGCGGAGGATTGGTCGCAAGTAAATATATAGTTAGTTGAAGGTTTAGTGTGCGTTATATTATCAATACTTAAATAATAAGGGGAATGATCTGATAGTTTGGAAGTCAGGACACACGTTGAACTATTACATGTTTTGGATGATATTTTACAGAAAAAATGTCGATCAATGATCCACTGCGTTCTGCAAGTCGCGTGGGCAGAGTAATCTGAGGGGAACACCCAAAATAATTCACTGTGTCTAAAAAATATAGGTTTACTTGCTAGTTTTAGTAAGTCAATGTTGTAGTCACCAGCCAGTATAACTTCGTTATTACGAGTGTTTAGTGCGGAAAGAATGGGAGTGATATCGGAAATAATAGATTGGTAATTATGGTTCAGATTACGTGGTGGTCTGTATATGTTTCTAACAATAACAGATTTATTGAAATTTTCCCAGGTTATTTAAATAAAAAGACCTTCCCACAAGGTCGAGTCGGTATGTAATTTCAAAAATTCAAATTTAGATTCGGTACTTAGATAAAAGGCTAATCCAGCATGAGAGCTACATCTAGCAGGTTGAAAAAATGACTTGTACAGTGTATCCTTCTATTTGTAAACCAATTAAAGAAATATTTTCAGTCAACCAAGTTTCTTGTAAACAAATTATACTAAATTTACATCCATTATTTCGCAGCGTCTCAAACAGTACTTCAAATTGAATTTAGCGCATAGCGATTGAATGTTTAAACTAAGTTTTGATAAAATATTTTGATGCTTAGCACAAACGGATATAAATTCTTCATTGTTTATATACATGTAAGGGGAATTTTTAACTGATGGTATTTGATTGGTATTGAATATGTCTATTTAAATATTATTACCAATAACATGCGTTACGGAATTCACCTCTGTGCCGCCATACCTCTCTAAGATATAATTAGTCGCACTCATTGTTAAAGGGACTGGGAATTTCTCTGTTGCGCATTCACCAGTTAGGCTAGATATAGAGACGAAATTCCTGATTTCTAATTATTGACAACCATGTCAAAAATATAGATACATTTACTGTCTCGTGTGTAGATAGTTCATGGCGAAAAAAAATCAAGATACAAATGCCACGGTAGAAAAAGATGTTTTCTTTGTCGTTGATCCATGTCTTGAAACATGCAGGAATTGTTTTTATTATTATTATTGAGACAGTTACGATTCGCCTCCTATGGTGCCCAGCACTTCTTCGTCAATGGATAATTTTAGTGAATTACATAACTCGACGTACCAGAACCATAACGTGTTAACTGACAGTTGGCACGTTCGGGAATTACGTGCAAAATGTTGCTTATGATGCGCCGCATCTGTTTGGGTGAGTGCGTGAGTGAGTGAGTGAGTGAGTGAGTGAGTGAGTGAGTGAGTGAGTGAGTGAGTGAGTGAGTGAGTGAGTGAGTGAGTGAGTGAGTGAGTGAGTGAGTGAGTGAGTGAGTGAGTGAGTGAGTGAGTGAGTGAGTGAGTGAGTGAGTGAGTGAGTGAGTGAGTGAGCGAGTGAACGAATGAGTGTGTCTGTGTGTGTGTGTTTGTGTGAGTGAGTGAGTGAGTGAGTGAGTGAGTGAGTGAGTGAGTGAGTGAGTGAGTGAGTGAGTGAGTGAGTGAGTGAGTGAGTGAGTGAGTGAGTGAGTGGTTGGGTGGGTGAGTGAGTGAGTGAGTGAGTGAGTGAGTGAGTGAGTGAGTGAGTGAGTGAGTGAGTGGGTGGGTGAGTGAGTGAGTGAGTGAGTGAGTGAGTGAGTGAGTGAGTGAGTGAGTGAGTGAGTGAGTGAGTGAGTGAGTGAGTGAGTGAGTGAGTGAGTGAGTGAGTGAGTGAGTGAGTGAGTGAGTGAGTGAGTGAGTGAGTGAGTGAGTGAGTGAGTGAGTGAGTGAGTGAGTGAGTGAGTGAGTGAGTGAGTGAGTGAGTGAGTGAGTGAGTGAGTGAGTGAGTGAGTGAGTGAGTGAGTGAGTACGTTATGTGCTTAATCTCTCTTCTAATATCTCAGTGATGGATTTGGGAGAATGCGAGATGCCAGTAGATCAGTGTATAATGTTAATTAAACAGCCTTATCATCCGCAGTTATTTTGTTATTTTGTTACAGGACGAAACACATCATTATATGATTTATCATACCGAGGTCACTCTGGTCATATACTATACTGTAGATCTGGTAATACTCGCGAGGTTTTAATTTTCGCGAATTTTGCGAGAAGGACAAATTCGCGAATTCAAGAATCTCGCGAAAAGTATTATTATAATAGCGCTACTAAAGAAAAATTCGCGAATTGTAAACTTTGTGAAAAATCCTAAAATGAGAAATTCGCGAAAATTTAAACACGCGAAAATTAACAGATCTACAGTAACACAAGGTTTTCTTGTAGAAAATGTCTAATTTCTCGGGTAATCTGATTTATCGTGACAGATGAGACATCCATGCTGGCTTAGCCTCACCCAGCTAGCACGAGCTGGTCCATCGTCGCATATGATTTGCCAACACTAAACAATGTATCAGACGCTGGCCCAGCATTGGGCTAGCGTATAAGGGAGGCTGTGATCATCGTAGGATGCGCGGCGGGCGCGAATTTATATGATTGTCGATGTCAGCGTGTGCGAATTTGCGAGACGCGCGCAGCAGGTGTAGCATGTATGAATTTGTGCGCGAAATACCGCTGAGATAGCCAAATCTCGCGGGGTGATGAACGAGATGGTGAAGCACATTGCATTTTGTTTTACTAAATCGGTTGCACATAGCCTAAGCACAGCCTCATACGTGTTTTTTTTTCATTAAAATGCGTGATGCAATCTTACTTTGAACTTCCATTGTAACGCATTATGTTGCCGGATAATAATATCTACTACGTTTTAAATCGGAGATATACCTTTAATACAAAAGTACAATTTAATCCGCGAAATCAGGAAAACTCCGAAAACAAAATTTTTTTTCAGGGGAAGGAGGTTTAATCACCAGCCATAGTGTAGTAGGCCTATGTTGCTTCGCAAAGATACACATTTCCTGTGTATTTTTTAAGTGACTAAGTTTTTGCAGATGTTTGCCTTTGCACGGCAGCATGTAAACCATTTACAGCGTGCGCTACATGTATATCACACAACCTAACACACTACTGAAATGTTTTTTAGAACAAAAAATATTAATTTTATATTTATATTCCTTGTTTTGCTGATGTATTATTTTCATTTTGTACGTTGTGAAAAAAGTATGATTGATCATGAAGACCAGTTATCAAGACAGGTTTTGAGTAGGTCTACCCCTGTCGGTGTTATTCTTGAAGGTCCTGAGACAATATATATATTTATATAGGCATACCTGCTAAATTTATGTTATAGGCCTATAAGTGTCTCTTGAAACTTGAGTGTATGAACATGTTTTAATATTCTCCCACCAATAGTATTCTGATTGTATACACACTACCATATTTATGATGATGTGTATTGCTTTTCTGCAAACATCATTTATTTTAAAAGGATTGCAAACAGCAATAATGTCACAAGTTACTTTCCTATTACATACATACACATGCATACATAGCCTACATACATCGTCATAAATACACATGATACAGAGATAAATTATTGATAATAACAAATACAATATTAAACAGCAGACAAAGAAAAAACAATTACAGAAAAACTTCATGAATATGATACGTAATAAGTAAAATGAGTTAATTATTAAAGATACAATGAAAAACAAACTTTAGTAAATATGATAATTCAGATGTAAAAGTGTATTGTTACCAACCTTTTTGTATGTATATTTGAATGATAATTATGACAATTCGAGTTTTCTTTCTGGAGACGTAGAGCACGGGCGACGCTTCTCCTTTGGAATTCAAAGCAGCTAACCCAGCAGAAACAACCCCCCCTTTCCTTTTATGGATATACCACTGATCTCTTGAAGGCTCCTATGCTATACTGATACATATTTAACGTATTTAGGAGAGTAGCCCATCCTGACTTTTGACCTTATACACCCTCAAGGTGACAGTTCATGGTTTCCAATAAGACACATATATCAAATGTATGCTGCGACAAATCCAACAAACATGCAAGATACAATGCGCATATCCATATAACTACATGTGGAACGGAAATATTACGACTTGGTGAACAGTAAAAATATTGTAATACCCCAGCAGCTGATGACCTCTAGGGTTAGACCTATACAGTATGTATATCGTCAAAAATATCTTAACTTCAGATATGTTTCGTCCTGAATGTATTCAATGATAAAATGTGACAACATGAGTATTACAGCTATTAATAACTATAAAAATATAATTTTGTTACTACAAGGTAACCAGTGAGATTACCTCATCCGGACTTTTGACCTCATAAGTCCTTCATGCAACAAGGTAGCTTTTTTATAATATGATACAGTGGTACCAGATGACAGATTTATCAACTGATTTATTGACTGATATTAGAATGCTCATAATCATATACACACATACAAATGTACAGGTAATATAAAATCTATACCCCCCCCCCCCCCCACATATTTCAGACTGGTTTTTTTATTGCTACTAGGGATGCCCTTGAGACACCTGGATGGGTGGCTTAGCATCATACAAAAATTCCGACGGGACTTTAAATAAGTTCCTCGACTAGTAACCCGGGGACGGGTTCAAGTCACGACTGAACATGACGCTTGTCACTGTAGTAACTTTGTGCACATTGCTCCAAACTGTTCGAATGCCTGGATTATGCAGTGTGATCAAACCGTGCCCAGAATGAGAATGGCATAGTCTCGACCGGTTCCAAGTCGCGATATCGCCACGGCGTGCACAACGATCCGCGATGCAATATTCTCACTCCCGAAGCTCCACTTTTTGTTTATTTAAAAAACGGGTAGATGAATACATGCATTGAAAAAACTACTTACGCGTTTATTTATTTGCACTCTATAGTATTATTATACAGGTACATTATGTAGAATATTAAACAAACATAAGATAATATAAAAAGAAATGACATAAAATTGTATTAAAAGTTGTCATGTTTTATTACCCAGCATGACCTGGCAGCTGGCAGCCTAACGGTAACAGTGACCGCCATTTTATATCCACAGCCAGCTCGCGCCGCCTACCGAAAAACTCGGATACCATGAAATTGAAACGAATATTGCAACCTGTTCAAGGGCATATGAAAACTTTCCATTTTCAGCAGGCGTAAACTTGTGATCTTTTTGACTACATGTATACATTTAAAAATGGAAGTCTCTGTGTCAGAGCCTGGCGATGTCATCAGGGTAATGTTTTATAATTATGATGTTTAGAGAGTACAGTAGGATAGGCAGTATACACACACTGGACGGTTGCAGCTCTATGTTCAGAAGGTCCTATGTTCAGAAGGTCCAATGTTCAGAAGTTTCTATGTTCAGAAGGTTCTATATTCAGAAGGTTCTATGTTCAGAAGGTCCTATGTTCAGAAGGTTCTATATTCAGAAGGTTCTATGTTCAGAAGGTCCTATGTTCAGAAATATTTGTTCAGAAGGTCCTATGTTTAGAAAGTACGCTGGCAATGAAACAATATTATTTATTCAATTTATCGGAATCCGTCTATATCTACAATAAGAAATACGTATTTTAAATAGAAGAAATGGTCACCGTGACCAGTGAAATACACATGTGGTGTAGGTCTACATTTCAGAGCAATAAATATCTTGAGTATATTGTGCAAAGGAGAACAATAATTGTAGTTAAAAATCAAGGTCATACAGATGCCTAGGTCATGTAATTGTAAATTGCTGCTTTACGACAGACTAACAGTCCTTTAAGTGACATTGCAAGGCGATAAAAACAGTGCAGTTAATTGATGAGATGAATGATGTACATATGATGATGTGAGCATGGGGTGATAGGGCATGGTGGGTTATCGGGGATCTTAACATGTGTAATACCTCATTTTCGTGTGATTTTGACTGCTAGATCATTTTATGGTATTGTGTTTGTGATTCAATGTGACCTTCGGGATCAAAAGGTCAATTTAAAGGTAAAATGCCTAAATATATATTCGTACAAATGTCAACAAACTCTTTTTGATCTGATTTTGACTAGAGAATCCATTTATATGGTATTATTTTTGTGATTCAATGACATCTTCAACATGTTCAAGATAAAAAGTAAATTCAAAGGTCAAACTGCAAAAAATATCATTTCAATGGCAAAACGTCAATTTTAAGGTCAAGTCACCAGAATATGATTTTTAATAAGTACTAACAAGTGTAATACCTATTTTTCGTGCATAAAGACCTCGTGTAACCGACCTAGCCTAGCCTACTGTACGATTTTATTTCTGGCAGGTGGATTTATGCAAACATCCACTGAAACCTCCAAAACAATATAAAAAAGTGTTTTTCAGTGGCTTTGTCACCTATGGGATGTAGGCTACTTAATAATAGCAGGAAAAAAGGCGATAAAAATCTGACTACCGGAAAGGTGTTAAATTCAAGATGGCCACCAATGTCTAGAAGAAGGAAATTACTATGAGCGATGTGTATAACTGCTGTTTTATGTCTACTCTAAGTATTAAGTGTCGTAATTTTCATTGGCACAATGTTCTGATATAGGTAAAACTTGTACAAAGCTCTCGGATATAGGCCTACATCAGTAACTGCGACCTTTTTAACGTAATTTGCTGGATTATTTGTGACACATCACAAAAAACAACAGTATTGGTCCATATTGTGGATATTAACTTGATGTTTTTTTTCTAAACGCAATATGTTTGCCTCTCAAATATATATAGTTTAGACCATACATGCCACAGCTGTTATGGGGACAAGGTCTAATATCCATTGACTGGGGTTATATAATGAAAAAACAGTGAAATTCAAGAAATACATTTACATTTTGTTTAAATAATTTATTTTAATTTAGTTGTTTTATCAAGCTAAAACATGTGTTCACACTTTTCTACCACCCCTCTCCGGACATGAAAAGTAACCTTAAATGCTAAGCTCTTGGTGTGCCACCTCACCCCTATAAATTTCCGGGGAGATAAAAAACATATATGCCACAAATCAGACAACGCATATTACCTCGTTCAGGTGTGATTTTGACTGGATAATCTAATTCTGCTAGGTAATGATTAGGTATGCTCAAGGTGAAAAAATCAATTTAACTTTGTGAAAACGTCTTTTTTAACAAGGAAGTATAAGAAAATAACAAGGCATTACAAGTGGAAGGGCAGACACGTTAAATGGCAATGGGAAGGCAATGAAGAGGCTCTTCCTTTACCAATTTCCCATTTATGCGAAAACTACTTTCTTTTACAAAAATTCGCATTTATGCGAAATCCACATGTGTGAATGCATTATTTGCAATGGAGATATTTCATTACATGCGTTGTTGAAAATCGCCCACCAGGATGGTCAGTGACATTGACGCAATGTTCTCTTGCATTTTTAATCTGTGCGATGTGCGCATGCACATAGCTTTAACTTGTCTTGTGCTCAGGGGCTACCCCAGGGGTCCTCCTTAAAAAAGAAGTCAGTTTCTGGGGATAGTTTTATGAGGGGGAAGTCGATGAAGAGGCGTTTGACAGCGATGTGAAGGCATGGCGACGGAGAGGCGTTGAAAAGGGCAAAGGAAAAGCGTTAAAGGCCGATGAATAGGCGTTAAAAAGCAACGAAGAAGCAGAAAAGGGCAATGTGGAGGAGTGAAGGACAACGAAGAGGCGTTGAAATGCGACCGGTGTGTTTAAAGGCATTAAATGCGACGAGGACGCGTTAAATGACGATGCAAATGCGTTAAATGGTGATGGGAAAGCAATAAATAATGAAGAAGAGACGTTAAAAGGCAATGGAGAGGCTTAGAAGAGCGAATAAGATTCGTTTAAGTATGACTGGATGCATTACTGGTGGCAGCGAGGCATCAAACGGCAACGAGGAAGCGTTAAATGACGATGGAAAGTATCAAAAGGTATTGGGGCGATGAAGAGGCGTTGAAGGGTAACGGGTTGGTGCTAAAGGGCGACGGGAAGGCCTTCAATTGCAAAAAAAGGCGTCAAACGCCGACGCAGATGCATAAAGGGCGACGAAACGATGTTAAAGTGAGTTGTGTTTGCGTTAAAAGGTGTCAGGTAGGAAATAAGGCGCGCTGTAGAGGTGTTAAAGGGCAATGATGAAGCGTCCAAGCGCATCACAGAGGCATCAATGACGCCCAAGAGGCATTTTAGGGCAACAGGGAGGCGTTCGAATGCAACGGGAAGGCTTAACTCATTCAAGACGGCACTTTCAGTACATACATGTTTCTGTGGACAGGACATTTTTTTAAATGTTTACATTTTATGACGTCATATAACACGAGTTATCTCGGGCTCCGTCCTGTACCGTCGAAGTAGCTTGCCCGAGATATCTCGGGCTCCGTCTGGTATGAGTTAAAGAACGACGAAGCGGTGCTAAAGCGCGACATCAAGGTGTTAAAAGGCGACGGAAAGGTGGTAAATGGTATGCCCCAAATGTGTTAAAATGCGATGGGGAAGCATACAAATGCAATGAATAAGTGTTAAAGGGTGACGAAGAGGCGCTAAATGGCGATGGGAAAGTGTGGAAGGGCGATTGGGAGACGTTAGAGAGAATCCAGGGGCGTTCAAGAGCGACGGCAAAGCGTTGATGGACGATCGGAAGGCATTAAAGAAGATTTTATCGAGTAAAAAATAGATACGCGTATTTGTTATAACTAATATTGTCAGGAATTTGACCTTAATTTGACCTTAAAATTGATCTTGAAGGTCACCTTGAATCACAAACATAATACCATAAATGACTTGCCAGTCAAAATCATATGAAAATGAAGTATTACACATGCTCTTAGCTATATCTGGTAAAAATCATATTTTCGATTACTTGACCTTGAAGTTGACCTCTAAACATTGAAGATGACCTTGAATCAATCAAATAATATAAGGGATGAATTTTCTAGTCAAAATTACACGAACAAAATGTATTACACTTGTTTGTCTCCATTTTTATTTTGTTTATATGTTAACGACTTAAAATAAACTTTAGTGGATAGAGGTATAGAAGGTGTTAGCATTGACGACTTTAAATTGTGTTTGCTTTTGTATGCTGAAGATTCTATTATTATATCGAGTAATAAAGAAGAGTTACAAAATAGTTTAGATATTTTACACGATTACTGTAAAAAATGGCATCATGTAAATGTAGAAAAAACGAAAATTATTATATTTAGAAAGGGAGGGCGCTTGTCAATGAATGATTTCTGGTTTAATGGTGATTTTTTAATAGAAGTAGTGGACTCTTTTCAATATTTAGGCCTGATATTGTCATACACTGGAAAATTCTTATGTGCACAAAAAGATTTAGCCAGCAGAGGTCTGAGAGCAATGTACGCCTTACGTAATAATGTCTCGCAATTAGTCGACCTAGATGTAAATATGTTGTTAAATTTGTTTGATAAAATGGTGACACCAGTGTTGTCTTACGGCTGTGAAGTGTGGGGGTTTCACACTGCATCAGCTATAGAAAGAGTTCATTCAAAATCTTGTAAGTTGGTGTTAAAGGTTTCAAAATCAACATGCAATGAAATGATATATGGCGAGCTCGAAAGATATCCTTTAATTATAGAGAGAAAAGTTAAATTTTTATCATATTGGTTGAAAATTGTTCATAATGAATCAAGTTTTCTTGTACAGAAAGTTTATTCAATAATGTATGCGGCCGTAACCCGAAATGCTATGTTGGAAAACTGGGCATCACTAGTCAAAAAAAATTATGCAGTATAGGATGTAACGAAGTGTGGTTACAGCAAGGTGTGTCAAATAGACATTCATTCCTTAGGCAATGTAAACAAAGACTACGAGACATTTACATTCGAAATTGGTCGGAGTTGATAAATTTAAAATCAAGTTGTTTACTCTATAAAAATTTCCATGTCGATTTTAAACTGTCTATATATTTGATTCTTGTAAATGTGAAGAAGCATCGACTCGCACTCACCAAATTTAGACTCAAAAACCATCAATCACCAAATATTGTTAGGGAAGGAGGCAGGCTCGTTTACCGTATAACGAAAGGCTATGTGACACATGTGATACATTAGGCGATGTATACCACTATATATTTGAATGTATAAAGACTGAACATATTAGACACATTCTACCTGACTATTATATACAAAATCCATGCATGTACAAATTCATACAACTTTTATCAAGCGAAAATCAAGCTGTCATTAGAAAATTAGCAAAATTTCTTTACCTGTTGAATATATAAATGTGGCGATATGTATAGATATGTATTGTAACAATATTGTGATACAATGCCCTCAACTCGTGTTTATTCACTACACTTTGCTTTTTGTTTTGTATGCACACAGGCTGTCTATCCTATTGCTAATAAACTATTACCTACTTACTTACTTACTTGTTCCTACTTTTATTTGTTGAAAAATCCTATTTTACCTTTAAAATGACCTTTGACCTTGGATTCTGTCCCCTAGCCGCAATACCATCTTAGATTTTTAACACTACCAGAATGTTAGGTAACTAATGAGTTCCCAAACTCTTAAAAACGTAGATTAATAACAAGAATCATGGTTTAATTGTAAAATTAGGATGGTTTTACCGATTTTCACGGCCGATGGCGGCCATCGTGGATTCTCGGATTTTTATGGGTCAGATTTTGATACACTTTTTTTTGGTCATTCACTATATCCAGTAGGATAGTAAACCGTTGAGAAACCTTTTGTTATAATTTGTTTGGGGTTCGAGTGGTTATTTATATATATCCACCCGTCTACTCCCTCCTGGAGATTGAATGGTAGCACCATAAGGGGGTCAACACAATGCACACTTACGGAAATGAGCCCACGTGCCGCCTTTGGCCACTGACCATCTTTGCCTGGCAAGCCCGGCCAATTTCATACATGAAGCGTATGATCATCTGGGAGAATGTATTGCCGAGTTCCTGCATGTTTGAAGGACGCATCCAGCAGGGGATTGGGGACGCCACTGACACGGGTCCCTTTCCGTTTCCCGTTTATTTTGTTTAAATTTAGGAGAACGCAACCATACTTATTTACCGAAATATTAGCAAATTGCTTCCAGACTGCCTTGTTGCTGAGAAGCTCATTTTTTCTCATTCTGAATCTGCTATTTTTGTTATATGGTCCTCACTTTACTATTCAAATGAATCGGAAAAAGCTAATTAAGACATTTATGATGATTTCAAATAAAAAAGCCTCTGGTCTCCATGGTTTATACAAAATAATTCACCGCTGAATTATTTTGTATAAACCATGGAGACCAGAGGCTTTTTTATTTGAAATCATCATAAATGTCCTAATTTGCTTTTTCCGATTCAATTGAATACATATGTCACGGGGATAAGACCATTGGAAATATTTTAATTTTTTCATTGCGGGGACCGTC
The DNA here is from genome assembly GCA_964017125.1 of Flabesymbios commensalis. Classification (NCBI taxonomy): domain Eukaryota; kingdom Metazoa; phylum Annelida; class Polychaeta; order Terebellida; family Flabelligeridae; genus Flabesymbios; species Flabesymbios commensalis. The sequence goes on from OZ024917.1 coordinate 40,904,322, forward strand.
TTTATAGACTACGTCAGAATCTGTGGCTCAAAGGGTTAACACCTGCCATGCAGTGAAAAGCTAAAAGGCAGTAACTGTTTGCTTAACCCTTAGAGCGCTGAATTTTTTTTATATAAACCTTGGCGACCAAAGGGTTTTTTTCAATTTGAAATCATCATAAATGTCTTTGTTAGCTCATTCCGATTCATTTGAATACCTATGATATGGGTCTACGGCCATTAGAAATATTTTATTTCTTACAGTGCGGAGATCGACTTTAGTCGTCAGAATCTGACGTCAGAATCTGACGTCTGTACGTCAGATTCTGTCGACTAAAGACGATCCCCGCACTGTAAGGGTTAAAGTTGAACAATTACTGTTTGTTGCCTTTGCATGGCGGCGCACTGTTGCTTCGTGTTTATTCGTTCAGGGCTACCCCCCCCCCCCTCCACTAGAGACGTCCACGACAACTAATTACCAATAAAGTCTTATATCTCCCGTCATACACCACGTTACCGAGCTTCTCAGGTTTAACACAACTTAACACCACTTAACACAACTCAACACCACTTAACACAACTTAACAGTCCAGAAAACGGCAAGTGCAGAAATGCTAAAAATAATATCCTGATAGTGATACAACAACAATTTCGGATTTCTGTTTCATTTCATAAATCAATGATCTACATATATAATTGCATATTTGATAAAACCAACCTTTTGTGTGTTTTTCTTACAGTTTTGTAGTTTAAAATGTTTTCAATTCCATAACTTTGGTTTCAATTAAAACAATCGGTAACGATGTGGAGCGCAGGAATAGTCAATTCTCTTTCATATCATTATTTTATCTCATGTTCTGAAAAGATGTTGAGCATACGCTCTGGCTTATGCCATGGCCGGCCAGACCAGAAGTTGAGCTTCTATCCCCACTCTCACCACCGTTCCCAAATATATTTTTCTTTTCATTTTTTTAATAGCATGTTAAAGAGAAAACGTGACATCAATCAACACGATTTCAAAATTGTTGACGTCCATTTTGCCAAATATGAACAATTTTCAACCTCTTGAAGTTGTGGATCGCGTCAGCGAGACACAACTTCAAGTGGGTAGAAATTCCAATTATATAACTTGGCGGTCAAAGGGTTAATATGGTGGCCAGCCTTCATGACCGTACACTCCTTCAGCAGTGGCATCTGTCCATGTGTAGAGAGAGGTCTTTCAGTCTATCATGACCGAGACGTAGCGAGCTCAGCCCCAGGCCGTCAGAGCTCCAAGTTCGTATCCTGTCTCTGGAGGGCATTTGCATTTGGCCCAGTACAGCTTATACATGTATGGGCCTGAGAGCTGCACGAAGTGAAGCCTCATTCAGTGATTTATCCAATACAAAATATGATCCATTGCGACATCGAGTTCGCTCAACCAGATTTTCCTAAAACAATAATCAGTTCTAGTTTTACTGCCTATTTTTTTATCAATGCTGGATATTCGGTTTCTTGCAAATTTCTTACACAACTGAATTGCAAACTTGTAATGAAATCCAAATCTGAGAAAGCTGTAAGATAAATATTATGTAGTCACATGTTTCCGCTTAGCTGACTGCAAACAGTCACATGGGTAGGCCTACAAGACGACCAAGAGAGGGCCTCAATCTTGGGCCAGCGTCATATGCGTAGCTCAAACCTGGGATCGGCGTTTAGTTGGGACAGCGTGAAATGTTTTCCAAGGGTGAAGCTCAGCAGACAGGAAACACTACCCGATGTTTTTATAATGTTGGGCCACCGTCGCAGACGATGGCCCAACATTAAAAAAACATTGGGCTAACGCCACGTCCCTCCTGGGTGGAATTGTCTCGGGTAACTGATAAATATTTCCGGGGAAGGAGGAATGAAGCATGGGTGGCTGCAGGAGAAATGACACTTCACATGAAGCCGGGCGCTCCGGGGGTTGTTACTGGCGTGTCAAGACCTCCCTGTAGGACCCCCTTAGCAGCTCGCTGTGCAGCCTGCGGACCCGCGGGACAAGTCGCTGGCGATGAAATATACACGGGGATGATTTTAAGCCGCTTAGATCGCTGTCCTTAATATTAATTTATTACCACTCTAATCGCTAAGGCAATTGAGGCTGTAAAACATAGCAGTGTGTTGACGTGGCTGCACATGCTGTATGTAAATCCAGGCTCCTGAACTGTTAATTTTCGCCAAAAAATACATGATATTTGTAATCGTGTGATCCTAATTAAAGCAATGAGAAACTGTAATTATTGAAATGAATGATTTTACCCGGACATACAAATGTAGAATTCAGATGACATTATATTACATTCACATACTTTAACGAGCAGATGGTGATTCAGGGAATTAAAACCCATGGGAATATAGCGAGGACAATAGTCATTAGTGAGGGGAGCTGCAACTTCATAATATGGGCATTATAAATATAGAAACAGATTAAGCGTTGGAAAATGGAGTGGAGAATGGAGAAACGTCCGATATACAAATTAATAGGCCTAATGTAGCTGGCAATAATTCTGGCAGTGCACTTGAAACTTTTGTGCGAGTTATCGTGGTAATTAGCAAATGCAACAGGGTTCCGATGGCCGTGTCACATTGTCAGTGTTTCATAATGTCAGAGGCACCTGGTGAGGACGTGTAAGTAAGAACGTTTGGTAGACGGCGTTAAAATCCGACCTATCGATGTCATTGAGCAGATTTGTTCAGATAATATAATATATTTATAATTTACAGATACAGTAACGATACTACACCAGGGGCGTACCCAACAAGCACAAAACATTTGTATAGCAGTTATACAATGCTGGGCCAACAGATAGTATTGAATCTTAATCTCGGGTGATTTTTTCGCCTTTCTGATGAAACCCATTTGTCTTGTTACCAGACAACAATCATACAATTGTATCTATTAAAATCAGACGATTTATTTTACTTGGTGATTTGGTGAACTGATGATGGCGGGATCCCTGGTGCAGTGATTGCAGCTGCGTGCTTGGAAAATCGGAGATCACGGGTTCGTCCCCCGCTCTAGTATTCAAGCTTTAGAGGAGCGATATGTTTCTCCCATGCTCACTCGTAAATATTCAATATTGTGGAAAGCCTCCGTGACCGAGAGGTAGCGTGCTCGGTCTCATACCGCCAGGGTTCAGATTTTAATCCTGTGTTTGGTGGACAGTGTCATCTTCTGAAGATTCTCCTGGCCCAGTTCAGCTTATATGTGCTCAAAGGTGGTCTAAAACCACATTCATTTCATTAGATTTTTTGAACTGATGAAACTTAACACCCTTGAAAAATATATTAGAAAAGTCCAATGTCCGTCGGGCCCCGTTAGCAGTTAGTGCGTTGTAAGCGTTCTGTTTGCTTTACTTATTGTGAACTGTTTATTTAATATAATATTTCTCTCGTGTCATGATTATTATTGAATAACGTAGCCCCTTGTAGTAGTATTAGTAGTAAATAATTGCTTCACGTCACTTTTCGGCACAAATGGTTAGTGACATTGTAATACGATAAAGACGTTGTAGTCAATTGATGAGTTGAGTGATGTACAGATGATGATGTGAGGGTGGGGGTGATAGGGCATGGTGGGTTATTGAGAGCGTTTCCTTTGCTCGCCCGATAAGGGGTTATGGGCATGTCCTGTAGATCTACCCCTTGGGTTCCCCTGTGCAATTTAATGTTGAAACTCCGTGGCATTTCGCACAGTTCCGCTTTCCTCGGGTCGGATAGTCCCCAGAGTAGCAATAGCAAAGGGAACTCCATTCATCCGGCGTGAGAGACCTAGTGTCAAAAACTCTATTGCCGGTTATTTAAGGCTACCACGGCCTACACCAGTGCCTGCACTTATGCGAGATCCGCATTGGCTCCTCCTGTTCTAGGCCAATATTTTGTCATGTGACAAACTGTGACGTCATGATTCTCACTTATTCTTAATGATTTATACATGTAGTCATGGCATGTGACCTATCTGTACTTAATCATGCACAGCATGCATTTTCGGAAATTAAGATAATGGAATATTCTAAACAAATTGACTAAGTCTGTACTCGAAACCATTGGGAACTATCTTTATACAAATCAAAGAAATGCTGTATAATTTTTAAAGAGGATTGTTATAAAAGCAGTAAAAGTAAATTTTATCAAAAATACATAATTTTGCACAATAAATGTGTATCTCTATATGTTATCGATGTAATAAATAAAAGAGAAAAATATATTTTGTATTTTTTTTTTTTTTACATTTCTGCCCTGCGCAATGCGATTAATTACGTGTAGATTGGTTGCGCAAGATATTTGGTAAAATTGCCTAATATAGGAAATACGATTGAATAAGATTTGTAATATATATAAATGTTAATACAGAAACCAAGACAATAGATTGTGATCGCGGCAACAACAACATCACAAATATTGAAGATTATTAGGCTTAACTATTCTGTTATTTCCTGTGTGGCATTCAAACACCCAGTATGCACGAGATATTGAGCCAATATTACTTTAAAGTTGGGCCATAGTCTGCGATGCTGGACCGACATTAAGACAACATTGGATATACCTATCGTGTTTGCTGGTCATGATTCTGGTGTCATACAATATGCAATCACTACCTGATAAAGTATATTATTTTTGTTAAAAACAGAAACGTGATTATTGATCATCTACTTCCTATTTCGAAAAGATACATTGATTAATTGCCATCTATCGTGATCACAGGTTGTTTTTCAAATTAAACGCCTTATGGCAGATTACGATTTACAAGTGTTGATGTATTAAATAAAGGATTACTTCGTGTGCACAACATCGCCCCATGCTAAAATTATAATTTTGTCTGCCCTCTTCACAATGTGTACGCACATGCGTACTGGCGTACGGCTGGTTACGCGCCTCTACACAATAACAAATAATTTACAATAAGTGGGATATCAAACCAATTATGTTTTAATGTGGGGCCAGCGTCGTAGACGCTGGACCAACAATAAATCATTGGTTTGATTTCTCACTTACACTGGGATTGCCATTTGATTATTCTAAGATCCTTGCAGCCTAAAATTAAATAATAGTATATGTGTGTATTAGAGGGATTCTATAATTTTAGGCACCGTGTATGATATTTTCCTTGATATATATATGAGATTGTCTGAATATTGTCAAAAATTTAAACACATGTCAACTTTGCTTTGTTTATTGACATGGCGTTGTCAGCAGAGCTTAATTTCAATTTTAAATGCTTATTTTTATCAATTTATTTTTTTCTTATGGTTATGGAGAGTCCAATTTATGTTACGGAGTAATTTGCAAACTTAAATTTCTCAGTGACCATTCTACAAAAGTATACCATATTTAACAGGTAGTTGCACATGGCTATTATAATGTTGATCACTTAATTTGAAAAGAATCACTTTATGACAATAACCCTTAAATAATGAAATAAGAATTACTCTCCGTTACGATTATTGTCGTTATGGAGAGTAATAATAACGAACATTGTCTCTCCATAACGACAAATATTTCTGTTATGGAGTGACAATAAACAAATACTAAATATCGATCAAATTCATAAAGGTTTACAGCTATTTTTAAATCGGTAAAAGGGTAATTTGTGTCTACTTTTGTGTTTCCATAACGTTTTTATTTTTGTTATGGAGAGACAGAAAGTACGCGTTATGGAGAGACGTTTTTTTTAATCAATCGTGCATAGCATCTATGTATTATGCTATACTATGATTATTTTTGTTTTTTTCAAATGAGGTTGTAGTAGGCTTGGAGGTTGTAGGGTGCTTAAAAGTTTAATTGCAGTATTTATGTGTAAAAAAATCGCGTTATGGAGAGACTATAAGCGTTACGGAGAGTCGCTGCAACATGGGACAGACATAAATTGCATAAAAAGTGGTAAAATCATAAAATTATTTAAAAACAACTTGTATATAATATTATAGATAGTGTTTTGCACTACCATTATATCAGAAACAAATATAATATATATTACAGGAAATCTAGAAAAAATCGCCTGTTTATGTGGGATTTAGAATGTGGGACAAGGCCTTTTGGATAAAATTGCCTAAATTTACATACTATTTCTTTCAAAAAACACATTTATGTTAGAATTTTTCAAGTTGTAATTTTGCTATATTGCTATATCAGAAACAAATATAATATATATTACAGAAAGTCTAGAAAAAATCGCCTGTTTATGTGGGATTTAGAATGTGGGACAAGGCTTTTTGGATAAAATTGGCTAAATTTACATACTATTTCTTTCAAAAAACACATTTATGTTAGAATTTTTTAAGTTGTAATTTTGCTATATTGTAAAATAAAGGTCATCTATTGCATTTATGTAATCAAAATAAATCAAAATATTCAATAATAAATATTACAAGGTGCGGACAGTGCTGGTGCTTAAAATAATAGAATCCCTCATTCTAAAAAATCTAAATAAGTATGGGCACATTTTTTTATTGTGGAGGTTTGTAATAATATTATCCCAACTTCTGTTTCCTAATATAGTGCGGATACAAAACAAGAAATGTTGAAGATAGAATTAACCTGTTCACGGGTTTAAACAATGGGATCGAATGCCTCATGTTTTGGTGTGCTGAAGACCTTCACACGCACGTCTAGCCCTACCCCCTCCCCCCCTCCTTGTTTCTATGACAAATACATAAAGTCGGTAATGATTTTTTTTCTGTCACTATAATATGTGTCCGTCTGTGTGGCACGGTGCTGGATCTGCTGTACTATCACTGAAACGATCATGCACTTGACCGATGTTGAGATAATACAGTGTTTTTTTCTTAATACAATGCCATATCGCGATGCTAAACTGCCAGATCTGGATATTGTCACACACCCTGTCTTGATATGATGCTTCGGCGTTGTATCATGAATCCATTATATTGCCAAATATAATCATAATGCCATAATGACATCATAATGACATATATTGAAATTATGTTAGCATACAATATGCGTAAAATATCATCACATTGCAGTTGGTAATCCTCTTCATATCACATTATTATATTATGATATCATATTCTCATATTATAATGCTGTACTTTGACATTATAATGACATGTTATGGTATAATAATATCATAATCTCACATATAATGCAATATTTTGAAACTATATTGTCATATCTGGAAATTCAAATACCACACCATTATATTAGATTTTAAACCATGAAAATATAAAGCCATATATTCTCACTATAGTGTAATATATCCACGGATCCTGGTATAACTATAGTAAATCCGACGGAAATTTCCGTCATGTATGGTTACATACATTGACGAATGACGACGAAAATTTCCGTCATGTATGGTAGTGAAGGGGTCAAGCTCCCCTTCCTGACATTGTAATCCATACGTATATTGACATTAAATGGAACATATTCATTTTATAATGTGACTCAAGTTGCATTTACATACATGTTGATAATGTAATGACATTGGCCTCTATCTTTACATAGTGATATAATATCCTGACAGTATACGGATATAACCGGACACTATAATATTCTGATATTAAAATAACATATTCTCACATAATGGTGCAACATTTAGACATTATAATGTCATATACTGCAATTTAAATATTTATTCTGACATTACAATGCCACATCATAAAATTCCATATCGTTCCATTATTCTGATCGGAGTGAATACATGAATAAGCGGACATAGGACATACACTGGACAACAATACAAATCGGGTATTGTTCAAAATAATAATAAATAAACTATCATGCATACTACACTGTATTAGAGGATCTGCTACCTATCAAACTCTTATCTGTAACACGTTATCATGAAATCAGATCAACTAATCTGTGGCTGCGACTAAATGTTTGACAACAAAAACCCCAGAGCATCAGATAATGGCAGCACGGAGTCGCCTAATCAATCTATAACTGGCTCTAAAATGGCTTATACATGTATATGATACAAAATATATATTTCGTTAATGGCGGAACATAACCCTTTTCAAATTATTTTGACAAAAGAAGCCTCTCTAGAAGTTTTGCAAATATGTTTATCTTTGTTTGATACCAAGAAACTCAATTATGCGTAAAGTTCGACGAAAAAAATATGTTTGATCATTTATCCCATAGACTATCACGGCGGGGTGAACTTGCAGGGTCAAATTATATAAATTGAGCCGGTTACATTAGATTGCCATATAAAATAACAAGACAACCCTTTCAAAACGTCATGAAATTACACGTATGACATAAGTGTAGTTGCCTTACTTATCCGCACTGGTACGACTTGACTCACCTTTGTGCATTTCTGGATCTTTATTAGGTTAGGTGATAGCCTGGTCGTGGCTGAGGCGGCGGTGCTATAGGAGTGCTATAGTGTGAGATCGCAATCTCCAAATTCCGGTAATCCCGCGCAAATCCAAAATGTTGTAACTGCTTACGTTTCAAGTCAGCAGTTGATGCCTTTTGTTATGAGAGTAGAGCAGGTATGTAGAGCTCTACAACAACATGTAGTCGATACAGATTAATATACATTTGGTGTCTCATAGATATGAATCTTATCATCTGAACATTTCGTTCTTTCGTCTTGAAGTAAAAATGTGTCTACTGTAATCAATTGATTGCTTCCAGTGCAACGAGCAGAGTGGATGTCGCAAGTGATAAGATGGGAGGTGAGAAAGGAAGCACTATGTTGACAGAGAGAGAGAGATTGTGTCACCTCTCATCTATTGAAACACACTACTACATTATTTTCTTTGTCCGACCACTACATTCTAGCCGGGATGGACAGTTATTGTTGATCAAGTACAGACCAATTATAATGGTAGGCCTATGGTGTTATAATCAGTAAGGTGTGACCGAGCTGTTGATTATGAGGGATCCGTATTATGTTCGGATGTGTTTTAGGTCAGTCAAAACCTTCGGAGCCCTACATTCTTAGCTGTGGAAAAGGCCGAGGCCGACCAGGGACGGGGTCAAATACAAGTACAAGGTCCTAAAAAATATCAAATACAAATATATGAACTTAAAGGTACATACTTCGAAGTAACCAGACTATAAAATTGGCCATAAGGCCTGGTTTTTCTATTATTGATATTTATTTTGATAAATATCGCCGCCAAAACGACTTTAAAATGCAATATTGTCATTCAACAATTCTCAACTATTTCTGACAGTTCAGTAAACAAACAAGCAATGACAGAGCCATGATATGGGTAAAACCAAAAATTGGGGTAATTTTACATAAAATTAGTGTCCCCAGGACTTAAAAGGTCCGCATTTTGATTTAAATATAATAATATTAAAAATAAATGGTGCAACTTCACGTTTATGCATTACTACTTAATAATGTTTAGATTATTTGTAAAAAAAGATATATATATATGGTTTTATAAGAGCGCTATGTCATGGAAACGTGGAAAATGGCATGTCCCCAGAGAAAACTCCACTATTTAAAACTTCACCGTAGGATACAAAATCACAATATAATTCTAACAATTACATTTCATGGCTAGACATTGTTCACTTTAGCTAATCAATGATCAAAATTCGACTTAAAATTGATATCGATATAAATAATTTTGATGAATATACATGTCCCCACATTTGCACTCTACTCCGTTACCATTATTGTAGCATGCCCCATCAAGTGAATAATCATGAACTAAAATTATATCAAGTGTAGTTTGACACACTAAAGGGCCTTATACGAGTTTTTCACCTTGAAAGAATTAATATTGTTGAGTGACAAGTTATTCGAAACAGGTATTACCAAAAAGTTAGAAAAAATACTTTTGTTTTTACTACTCCGTTCCTAGCCTTGTGGGTATAAAAACGAGTTGGGTTTTATGATTGTATGCCTACAACAGTTGCTATGGGGACTATTTCCACCCGTATGATATATTTTTGAATTATTGCCCAGATCTTTTCATTAATCCCTAGAATACTTTTAATTTTACTACTCCGTTCTACTCTACTCCGTTACCAAGAAAAGGGAACGGAGTGGTGAATTGTCAAATTTTATGGGTTTTACAGTCATAATGATTGATGATATAGTCTTTTAAAACATGGCTCGTTGTCCCCATATTAATAGAGCACCTATTTGTGATCGATGTTATGATAAGAAAATATACAGTTTATATTTATGTCGAGCCAAACATTTGGTAACGGAGTTGAGTATTTTTTGGCTTGGTAACGGAGTTGAAATAAAGATTTTTGTTCATCCCATCAATTTTTTTTTAATTTTTAGCAGTTTTGATGTAGGATTGTTTAGTATTATGCGTCAATAAGGATATCACGTTTAAAAGTGTGATGTCAAGCTAAACAAAGTAACATAATTTTTTAAATGGTTTGGATTTGGTAACGGAGTAGTAAGTGGAATGCTGCAACTTTTTTAAAATGATTTTTTAAAGCAAAAAAAAAAATTTCTAGCGCAGCCAGTGGCTTTTTCATGCTCTATTGGGATCAGTGCACCAAACCTATAAAGTAGTTTTCCTCCTCTTTGATGGTCACCTCACTGCCATTTTTGATGCTACAAAGTTACCCCAATTTTTGGTTTTACCCATATAGGCCCCCGATATAGGCCTGGGCTTATGATTTTTCAAGTAATCCTAGCGTTTTTCAAAGTCGAGCAGTCTGGAGTACATTATTACTGTTAGATGTCATGATATGTCTTACTTGAACTGAGATAGGTACCTAGATAGATCATGTGGCCCGATGATGCCTTCGACGAACTCGACGCCAATGATGTGTGGTCTAACGTTACAGCTGCAGTTACAACTTTTTAAAAGCCCGTGCTGCCACCAGACACCACGTGATATGATGTATGCACGCGGCATATAATGTGTGGTCATTCTCATTCATTCATTCATTCATTCACTTGTTCTCTGGCTTTCAACCAGTGAACATCTTACCAACCCGTGGGGGCTCTGGTAAATCCGAGTTTTGACGGGCTGTCAAAATACGAAATTGGTATAAAGCTATACATTGCAATATACGCAATCTGATCAGGGATTATCAATCAATCTCAGAGATTTAAAAACGGTGACGGCATACAGTATCAACACCCTACAGGGGCTCTGTTGTTGCTGTTTAAATCGCTAGATAGAGGCAATAATCGCTTTTAGTAGATCAGCATTACCAAATTAGATACATTATATTATCTAAGCGTGCTACCTGTGTTGTACAGCTTGTCTGTACACAGGTACACTTTTCACACCTATTAGTGAGCGACGCGTCATCACTCTCCTGAGTGTGACTGACAGCTTACACATCCCACTACATACTGCACAGTATAGTACAGTATACGGGACAATTAAATTGTCAAAATTTTTCTAAATTCTTTTTAACCTTGCCGCTAGCATGCCTAGTGGCAAGGTAACTGCTGGAGATGGGTCCCGCCCTTCTAAGGGCGTGCAGGGCGGCACTACCAAGAGTAGTACCGCCCTCAAGAGACTCCTGAAGGAGATCAACGGACTCTCGTCCGTTGACAAGAAAGAGCTGGCAACCACTCTAATGGGATTAGCCCTGATAGAGGACGAGCAGCGTGAAAAAAGTCTTAGGACTACCAGCAAGCCAGGTAAGTCTGCACCTAAGGGAGCCAATGGGGGGGGGGGGGGGGGGCATTCCAAAGAAGAAGTCATTTGCGGGAGCGCTCTCGGGTGCAAACAAGGGTGTTGAAACTCCACCCAAAGGTAATAGTGGTAGGTACGAGTGTTTAACAGAGTCACCAGTACAGATGACTCCGAGGAAGTCAACAGCCAAGAGGAGGCTGTCCGACGGCCGGCCACAGGTACTTAGACCTGTTGACCAGGCCCAGATAGGTCACAGGTCGTCGCAGCTAACGACCTTGGTAAGAGTTGCCGAAGCAGAGCTAGGTTGAGGGGGCTCACCAGCGAAGAAACAAAGGACGGCATCTCCAGTGCAGAAGACGCCTGAGAAGAGAGAAGAGATGGAGACCGTCGTTTCTCCACCTGAAGAAGTTTTGGCCACCCCCCTTCCGGAAGCAGAAGAAGGAGAAATCCTGTCCGACGGAGAGCGCTCTGACTGGACAACGATTCCAACCTCCAGGGAGGAGAGAGAGAGGAAAGAAGCTAAGAAACAAAAGAAGAAGGAAGAGATGAAGCGTCGCGACGCCGCTCAGCAGCCCCCTGCAGCAACTGGAAATAAGAAGAATGAAGTAAAGAAGAATGAAGAAAAGAAGAGGAAGACAGCTGTTCAGCCAATCGTCGGCGTGAAACTGCCCAGTTCGGTCAATGGACCAAACCACCTAACTTTCATACAATGGTGTAAACGTATGGGAGTAAAGGTAAGTGAGACCAGGAGGACCATGGGAAAAGACCTACTCATCTTCCCTGAGACAGAAGAGGACTCAAAGAAGATCTACGAGTCCATGAAAAGAGAAGACAGCGGCCTCATGGGGACCTCAGCTGTCTCAGACCACCAAGAAGTTCTACCGAGGCCAAGGTAGAAGACGCCCTCAGCGTGGTAGTGAAAGACGTGGACACCACAATAGGAGAGGAAGATATTGAGAAAGCCATCCTAGAGAAACAAGGTCTGAAGGTGAAGGTCATCCGATTCATCAACAGGACCTCAGGACGTGGCATCCCGAAAGTCAAGGTCACTTTCGAGAAGAAGGAAGAGATGGAGGCAGCGATCAGCAACAGCCGTCTCTTCATCGGAACTCGCTCCTGCAGGACGGAGGAGTACAAGAAGAAGAACAGAATCCTGCAGTGCTACAGGTGCCAGAGATTCGGCCACGCCCAGGACTCCTGCAAGGCAAGAGACATCAGATGCGGAAAGTGCGCTGGGGCCCACAGGAGACAGGACTACACGGCCAGAGCAAGCTACTGCGCCAACTGCACAGGAGATCACCTGGCATCTGACGGGAGATGCCCTAGAGCAATAGAGGTGAAAAGGAAGATCGCTGAGAAGAGAGAAGGCCAGCGACATCGCAGCACCCAGGAAGTCAACAGGAGATCCCAGCCAACTCAGCACCGAGAGCACCAACGTCAGGGTGAACGCGCCGATCAGCCCAAGAAGGCCACAGGAGGTGAGAGTGAGTTACCACTAATTAGATTAGCAGATAGTGACTTAACCCGTCTTGCCCTTCTCTTTTCAGCCCACACGGTCCTGTACAGCAGAACGATCCACAGGAACGAAGGAAAGTTGGAGTGGGATGGCATACCCCACCTAGCCAGCAAAGCAGTCAGTTGGGCCTTCAGGAAAGACATCTCCCCACTGATCATCAGAGACTACCTATCCCAACTTCCTGAGAACTTGTAAGTACAACCTAAACCTAAAGTAGAAAAAGTAGGGCCGTTTTTACTAGGTCTAGTACAGTACAGTACTCACCAGTAAAAACCTAACTAAAGTAGGAAAAACTAAAGTAGGGCTAAGTACAGTACAGTACTTATAAAATATGGATAACAGTTTACCACCAACTAAAAACGTTCAAATTATTCATGCTAACATTAACGGACTATATAAAAGAAGGACTGAACTAATTAACTATTTAAATGAATATAAACCACATTTTGTGACTTTAAATGAAACTAGACTTAGAGAGCAAACTAGAATCAGAATTCCAAATTATAACATTATCAGAAAAGATAGAAATATAATTTATCCTAATGGGCGCCTGCAGCATGCAGCAGGCGGTGTAGCTATTTTAATTAGAAAATATATCAAATTTAATGAAATAGATACTTCAGATTTTAACGAAGAATTTTTGGCAATAAACTTCAAATCACAAGGTAAGACAGTGGCATTAGCAACTATTTATAACCCGCCAGATATTAAACCAAACATAGAGAATTTCAGGCATATAACTAATTTATATCCACTTTCAATTCTTATTGGAGATTTCAATTGTAAGCATACTTTTTTCGGATGTAAAGTAGGAAATACTAACGGAGACATTCTATTTAACATAATTGAAGAATTAGACTTACTAATAACTAACGACAGCACTGCAACTTATAGACCAGGGACGTCCTCTGGCGGCGATCTACTAGATCTAGCGCTAGTTAGCCGCCAGATGGCGTCACGCATCCAATCATGTGATGTAGGCGATGACATTGGTTCAGATCATTTGCCAGTTCATTTAACTTTAGCTTCACCTCAAATTCAAAAACAATTTCAGAGAGAAATTCTACAATATGAAAAAACAGATTGGAACATGTTTAATAAAGAAATAATAAATAACTTAGATAGACTCGAACCTGAAACACCAGAGGAACTAGACTTAGCTAACGAAAAAATAAGCAATATAATTAAAGAAGGGCTAAATAAAGCGTGTCCTAAAGCAAAACGTAAAGATAAAGCACTTTTTATCTCAAATGAAACAATGAAATTAATTAAATTAAAGAGACAAATTAGACGCTTAGCTAGAAATACGCAAAAAGCAGAGGATAAAACTCTATATAATCAATTAAACAACTTAGTAAGTAAACAAGTAAACAAAGATAGAGAAGAATTTTGGAATCAGCAAACTAAAAAACTAGACGAAACTAAAGACTCTAAAGAATTTTGGAAAACTATCAATAGTATTAATGGTAAGAAATCAGGCGGCGCATCCAAACCAATAATTAAAGAAAATGGTAATTTAACTCAAAACGACTTAGAAAAAGCAACCACGTTCGCTGAATCTTTAGGCAAAATTCATAATACTCACACAGGTGAAATTTTTGATGATGAATTAAAAAATTTAATAGATAAAGCTATAAATGAAAAATCGCAGCTTTTTTCAACTCTAAAAAAAAATAAAGTAGAAGATGGCGACGATAGTATACTACTCAGGGATATCTCGATTCAAGAAATAAAACTACAATTAGATAGGACCAAAGGTAGGTCTGCTCCAGGAGCAGACGGAATTAAATACACTATAATTAAAAAATGTCCAGAAATAGTATTTGAGAATTTAAAAACTATGTACAATCAGTGCTTAAAAATAGGGTATTTTCCAAGTAAATGGAAGGAAGCTCAAGGAATTATGCTCCCAAAGCCTAAAAAAGACAATAAAATTCCAACTAACTATAGACCAATCAGTTTATTAAGTTGCATAGGCAAACTTTTTGAAAAAATAATTGCTCATAGAATGCGCAGTAAATTAGAAGAAGAAAATTTCTTTAATAAATGGCAAATAGGCTATAGAAATAAAAGATGTGCTATGGAACACATTCTCAGACTAGCTGATGATGCGCACATAGCACATAGCCGTCACCATAAAGGAGCTGCAATCTTTATAGATGTAGAAAAAGCTTTTGACTCCGTATGGCACAACGGACTAAGATATAAATTAATGAATACAAATTTACCAGATAAAATAGTAAGATTAATGTCTTCATTTATAACTGACAGGAAAATTTCAGTCAAAATAAATAATGAGACTTCAGACAAAATTTCACTTAATGCCGGTACACCTCAGGGCTCGGTTCTCAGCCCACTTCTATTCCTAATCTATGTAAATGATATTCCAATAGATCCCTTCAGTAATACAGTAGGGGTCTCTCAGTTCGCAGACGACCTGGGATTTTGGACTTTTGCTAAAAGTGAAAAAACAATTAAATATAGGCTAGCCAAAGTTTTATCAGACCTAGAAGCATGGTGCTCCAAGTGGAGAATAAAACTAAATGCTAAGAAAACGCAGCTTATAATGCTTAAAACTAAGAAAAATATAGAACTAGAACTTTTTGGCGAAAAACTCACTGCAGTACAGCAAGCAAAATTGCTAGGAGTAACTTTAGATAAGAAACTTACTTTTAATGCTCATATAGATGAAAACGCTAAAAAAGGAAGGTAACGCCTTGGTCTGCTCAAACTCCTGAGCGGCTCAAAGTGGGGCTGTAAACCCAAAACACTAATGAGACTATATAAAAGTTATATACGTCCAGTACTTGAATACGGCGCTCCAGTAATTTTAGGAGCGTCAGAAGCGTATATCAAGAAACTTCAAATCATTCAAAATAAGGCCATCAGAATAGCCTACAAATTGGATCCACTTTCGCACACTGAAGATATTCATAAAATTGCTAAGATCGATCTGATCAAAGATCGATTCCAAATTTTAACGTATAAATTCATAGATTCGCTCAAAGAGCATTCAGATCTTTTCAAACTTCAAAATGAATTAAGAGCTTCAAGAATTAAAAGAGGGCATAAAACACATTTGGACAAATTAATATCAGAATATGCCGAAATTTATGATGAAAATTGAGACTGCTGTGTGAATGCGGCTAGAGTTGTGTCAATACCGGTCCGGCGTCAACAGCGTTGGGCCGACATTGACGCAACACTGGCAGCGCTGGCAGCATGCGTGAGTGACAGAAACACCGAAGTGCTTTCACAGTGTGGCTACCGCGGTGCCAATGTCGGTCCAGCGCTAACAACGCTGAGCCGGCATTGGCGCGGCGCTAGCGGCGCTGACAAGCACTCGTGAGTGTGATAACAGCGTTGACGCGTTGACGGGCCAACACCTACGGCGTTGGTCAGCCACCGCGTCACGATAACAACAGACGTCACAGTCTGTTGTCACTCACCACATGTCATCGCAGGAGGTGACAATCAACATAATTGTCACCCCCCGCGAGGACTGTCATGGTGAGTGAAAGCAAGGGTTTTAATCCCCTGGTGGCTCTGAAAAGAGAACAAGCGAACTTTCTTAATTTCACAATTAAGATGACACGCTTCTAGGAATTTTCTATTTCTAAAATTATCAACTTTAGACACCTTTTAGACCATTCCACCCAAATTCAATGAAATTACATAACTCTGACGTTCTTTCTCAGGGTATGCGGGAGTATGGCGATGGCACACAGACAGTCAGGCAAACAACACGAGGTAAATTGATCACATTTGATCCAAAATTCGGAACGCAATTTTAAGTATGTCAAACATACTAAGTGAACTTAAGTGTACACGAGAGGCATAGGTTTAATAAAAGAAATGTCTCAAATGTTCATTTAAAGGATCTATCAAAACTAAAACTTTATCGGCCTTTTTCATCCAGATTTCAAGAGTTAAGACACGAGATATAGGGTAGCTACCGGCTGATTCAACACCTCATTTAGACCACCGCGACCCTCTGTTCGCCGAGGGCGCATCAAAATTAATTAAATTCTAAAATGCTTCTGTTTCCAGGTTCCTTGCCTCCCTTGCCAACCAGACATTTTCTAATGAGTATTATATACTAATGAAATATTTGGATAGGCTAAGAGAAAGCTTTCATACAAGCTTCGAATGCCTTAATCCCACTCTCAGCACCCTTCGGGTGCTAGGGTTCACTCAGCTATAA
This sequence comes from Flabesymbios commensalis, assembly GCA_964017125.1. Lineage (NCBI taxonomy): Eukaryota > Metazoa > Annelida > Polychaeta > Terebellida > Flabelligeridae > Flabesymbios > Flabesymbios commensalis. The sequence continues at coordinate 40,921,590 of OZ024917.1, forward strand.
TGTGTGGTGTGTGGCTGACCGCCCTGATCGAGCTGTCAAAACTATCAGAGATGAGTTGTTGTCTGGTGACATTTTTAAGTGAGTGTTATAGTAGGCCTATATTATAAATTAGAGAAAAAACGATTGATCAGAGAAATCATTCACTATCGCTCCGCAGATACAGCACTACATGCAGCATGTCTGTAGCATCTCGTCTGATACCTTGGCACGGGCTGTGACCTGCGACCTCGCCAGCTATCTCTGTCATCACCATAGGCCTATATGGTAGGCATAATCAGTTACTGTGCGGTTTGCCTGTATAGTAGACTACTGGCCACTACTGTAGGTCTACACGGGTTGTAGGACTATATCATTTATGTACAATTATCAGTTGAGACCCTACCTTAAAAAATACACTGTGTGCGTTGGAAATAAAGAAAACACCTTAGTGTAAAAATGCATAGTCTTTTGAAATGTATTGGTTCTCAGTAGTAGGCTTTGTCACGTGGGTTGATTTGTTGTGTCTACGGCTTATGTTGTTCAATCAGGGAAAGGGATGTGGAGTTATGTAGGATATGTTGGCGAATATAATTGATATTGTTGAATAGGCCTGGGGCTGGATGCCGATTGACGTATTTCAACACACCCCACATTTCATATTAAATTGCAGAGATCTCCGGATCCTCTTGTTCATGTGGATGGTGTGGATGGTGTGTTTACAACTGAACCGTTGTGTCTGCTCGCTCGGCTTGCGTACGCCACGTTCACGTGACTAAAATTAGCATATGGAGTGTTTACACGAATTCAAATGGCGACAGTTTGAATATCATTCGGCGATACAATCATTAAAACATATTATATGAGAGTCCTGAATGATGCAGTATGGCCACATATATGTGGCAATTTGTATCATGATTAAACTGAAAGTCATGTTTTGGAAACTCTATACCAGAATATACTTCAATGTAGGAACCTTTAAAAATATTCAAATACAAATACACTTGTTCAAATACAAATACAAGTACAAATACAAATACAATACATTGATTTACCGTCTTGTGTCTGCTGGGGGGTATGACATCCCTCCCATAGCTTAGTGAGTTCAACGTGCAGACCATTTCAGTCCCACATATTATAATACGTCATTATATATCTAACATTCCTTATCAAATCAATAAAGTCAATTTGGCATCGTGATGTACTGTCAATTGGATATAAAGGGTCTATTAAAATTGCAAGTAGGAAGTGTGAAGTTAGCGTATATTAATTAAAAATACCTGTTCTCCTGCCCAAATTTGCAGAATGAGTCTCTGAGCTGTGCAATGTCACTGACTCCTTTACCATTCATCCATCGTCATCATATCAAGAAGACCACTGTGACAACACCCTGTTATGTAATCACCTGTCAAGCAAAGGGCATGGACATCTTGTTTTTTTAAATTTGGGCCAGTGTTGTAGACCGTAGACCAGCATTAACGCAATGTTTGGTCAGTATCTCTTACTGGGCAAGTGCGTTGATCACTATAAACACAATGATTAGCACGACACGTTATGGCCCTCCCGAATTACACTAGGTGGTGCCAACGCTAGGTTAAAGCTGGTCGCGCGTCACTGCACTGCACGCGATATCACTGGACCTTGTCGCCAGTTAGCAGGTGTGATAAGAAACCGACTTCACTTCCATAAACTTTTTATGTGCGGAAGGCTGATATCTTCACAATTAATTATAACTAAATAAATATCTGTTGACATTGATAAATCGTACAGAAAATAAATTTAATTTGCAAGTGAAATGTGAATTATGTAGCCACACTATTAATTCTAGTTGATTGTAATTAATTAGATTGTTTTTTGTCAACTTAACTTGTAATAATGACAGGGCCTAGCGAGCAGAAGGATTATCACCTGTGTAGCGTGATTACACTTTTGCGATCCAAAAAGACATTATGCAAAATAATATAGTAAGACAAAGTATAACAGCTACATCGCCAATTTCTGTATTAGTTTCGCATATTTAACGGAATAATTAGAGGATATATTTTTACGCGAGGAAGTATACATTTATATCCAGTTAAGGCATAGTAACTTACATAAGGTTATAAGCACTGTTTTTATTATAAGAATCGGTGAATTTGGGCTGGTGAGACGAAAGGGTTGTTATGACACAGTCCCACCCAGCAACACATTATCTCTGTATAAATATCATATAAAACGACGAACATTGTTTATATCTATGTATTGTCAGTCGCAGTATCGCGACCAAGGTAGATAGATGTACAGTAGGCCTAGATGTAGGTAGCGACCACATGCCGGTTCACCTGGTAATAAATTCAACAAAAATTGTGAGACAAAATCAAAGAGAAACTGTACACCACGAAAAAACAGACCGAGTAAAACTTCGCAAAATAAAAACTTGACACTAACAGACGCAATCACACCAGCAGAAATAGACGAAACAGTTAACAATATAGCTAACATAATTAAAACAGCGTTAGTAGTGTAGTCATTCTGGCTCTAAATCCGCGGAAATCTGGACAAATTGCTTAAAAAGGTTTTATGATTTATTATGATAGATATAGGGGAATTCACAATACTCACAAAGGGCCAATTTTCGACGATACTTTCAAGAAAAAAGTGGACGACAAAATTGCAGAAAATTACCATTTTTTCAACCCTCTAGAATTATATGTATATGAAAAGGGCGATGAGAACCCTATAATGAGATATATATCAATAACAGAAATTAAAAAAAAAACTAAGTAAAATCAGGGGTCGATTGGCACCTGGCCAAGACTATTCGATATACGGTACTAAACAATGTCCAGAAATAGTATTCAAAAACCAATAACAAATTTACAATATATGCCTACAAACTGGTTATTTTTCAGAGCCTTGGAAACAAGCAATGGGAACAATGATTCCAAAACCAAATAAAAACCACAAAATCACTGCAAACTATAGACCCATCAGCCTACTAAGTTGTATCGGAAAATTATTTGAAAAAATACTTGCAAATAGAATAAGAGGCGAACTCGAAAAGAGAAAATTATTTAATCAATGGCAACTTGGATATAGAAATAAAAGATGTGCGATGGAACACATATTACGATTAACCGATGACGCCCATGCCAAGGGTCTGTCCTCAGCCCACTCTTATTTTTTATGTATGCGAATGATATCTCAGTAGATCCCATGAACAACCAAGTAAAAATATCACAATTTGCGGATGATCTAGGTATGTGGACATTCGGCCCCTACGCCACATACGTTCAATATCGGATCCATAAAACATTATCGGCTCTAGAAAAGTGGTGCTCCAAATGAAGAATTAAATTAAATGCTAAAAAGACGCAGCTAATTGTACTTAAAAAGAACGGGAGACACATTGAAATATCTGATCGGGTAAGTTGTGTTCAATATTATACGCAACCCACATCTCACGGCATAATGAGTGATTATATGAGTGGAAGAGCTTACAGATGAACTAGCGACCGATCTGGGCGTCATAAAAGAGATAAATGTGGTTTACGAGATGTAAAAAATATATCTGCAAAAAATTCGTAGAATCGACCTTATAATAAATCCGCCGTAGAATTAAAAACCATGAAAAAATCGGTAAAATACGGTAAAAATCCGTATATTGGGCAATCCTGCAAACTAAATAGAGATTTTGTGACACGCGGAATCTAGTGGAACATTTTGTTACATGTTGACGTGGTACAGAGGCAATGCCGCTTTCCCAGTAAACACAAAATATTTGTATAACATTTCTAAAATATGGGGTCAACTTCAAATAAACTTCAAATCACAAGGTAAGACAGTGGCATTAGCAACTATTTATAACCCGCCAGATATTAAACCAAACATAGAGAATTTCAGGCATATAACTAATTTATATCCACTTTCAATTCTTATTGGAGATTTCAATTGTAAGCATACTTTTTTCGGATGTAAAGTAGGAAATACTAACGGAGACATTCTATTTAACATAATTGAAGAATTAGACTTACTAATAACTAACGACAGCACTGCAACTTATAGACCAGGGACGTCCTCTGGCGGCGATCTACTAGATCTAGCGCTAGTTAGCCGCCAGATGGCGTCACGCATCCAATCATGTGATGTAGGCGATGACATTGGTTCAGATCATTTGCCAGTTCATTTAACTTTAGCTTCACCTCAAATTCAAAAACAATTTCAGAGAGAAATTCTACAATATGAAAAAACAGATTGGAACATGTTTAATAAAGAAATAATAAATAACTTAGATAGACTCGAACCTGAAACACCAGAGGAACTAGACTTAGCTAACGAAAAAATAAGCAATATAATTAAAGAAGGGCTAAATAAAGCGTGTCCTAAAGCAAAACGTAAAGATAAAGCACTTTTTATCTCAAATGAAACAATGAAATTAATTAAATTAAAGAGACAAATTAGACGCTTAGCTAGAAATACGCAAAAAGCAGAGGATAAAACTCTATATAATCAATTAAACAACTTAGTAAGTAAACAAGTAAACAAAGATAGAGAAGAATTTTGGAATCAGCAAACTAAAAAACTAGACGAAACTAAAGACTCTAAAGAATTTTGGAAAACTATCAATAGTATTAATGGTAAGAAATCAGGCGGCGCATCCAAACCAATAATTAAAGAAAATGGTAATTTAACTCAAAACGACTTAGAAAAAGCAACCACGTTCGCTGAATCTTTAGGCAAAATTCATAATACTCACACAGGTGAAATTTTTGATGATGAATTAAAAAATTTAATAGATAAAGCTATAAATGAAAAATCGCAGCTTTTTTCAACTCTAAAAAAAAATAAAGTAGAAGATGGCGACGATAGTATACTACTCAGGGATATCTCGATTCAAGAAATAAAACTACAATTAGATAGGACCAAAGGTAGGTCTGCTCCAGGAGCAGACGGAATTAAATACACTATAATTAAAAAATGTCCAGAAATAGTATTTGAGAATTTAAAAACTATGTACAATCAGTGCTTAAAAATAGGGTATTTTCCAAGTAAATGGAAGGAAGCTCAAGGAATTATGCTCCCAAAGCCTAAAAAAGACAATAAAATTCCAACTAACTATAGACCAATCAGTTTATTAAGTTGCATAGGCAAACTTTTTGAAAAAATAATTGCTCATAGAATGCGCAGTAAATTAGAAGGAGAAAATTTCTTTAATAAATGGCAAATAGGCTATAGAAATAAAAGATGTGCTATGGAACACATTCTCAGACTAGCTGATGATGCGCACATAGCACATAGCCGTCACCATAAAGGAGCTGCAATCTTTATAGATGTAGAAAAAGCTTTTGACTCCGTATGGCACAACGGACTAAGATATAAATTAATGAATACAAATTTACCAGATAAAATAGTAAGATTAATGTCTTCATTTATAACTGACAGGAAAATTTCAGTCAAAATAAATAATGAGACTTCAGACAAAATTTCACTTAATGCCGGTACACCTCAGGGCTCGGTTCTCAGCCCACTTCTATTCCTAATCTATGTAAATGATATTCCAATAGATCCCTTCAGTAATACAGTAGGGGTCTCTCAGTTCGCAGACGACCTGGGATTTTGGACTTTTGCTAAAAGTGAAAAAACAATTAAATATAGGCTAGCCAAAGTTTTATCAGACCTAGAAGCATGGTGCTCCAAGTGGAGAATAAAACTAAATGCTAAGAAAACGCAGCTTATAATGCTTAAAACTAAGAAAAATATAGAACTAGAACTTTTTGGCGAAAAACTCACTGCAGTACAGCAAGCAAAATTGCTAGGAGTAACTTTAGATAAGAAACTTACTTTTAATGCTCATATAGATGAAAACGCTAAAAAAGGAAGGTAACGCCTTGGTCTGCTCAAACTCCTGAGCGGCTCAAAGTGGGGCTGTAAACCCAAAACACTAATGAGACTATATAAAAGTTATATACGTCCAGTACTTGAATACGGCGCTCCAGCAATTTTAGGAGCGTCAGAAGCGTATATCAAGAAACTTCAAATCATTCAAAATAAGGCCATCAGAATAGCCTACAAATTGGATCCACTTTCGCACACTGAAGATATTCATAAAATTGCTAAGATCGATCTGATCAAAGATCGATTCCAAATTTTAACGTATAAATTCATAGATTCGCTCAAAGAGCATTCAGATCTTTTCAAACTTCAAAATGAATTAAGAGCTTCAAGAATTAAAAGAGGGCATAAAACACATTTGGACAAATTAATATCAGAATATGCCGAAATTTATGATGAAAATTGAGACTGCTGTGTGAATGCGGCTAGAGTTGTGTCAATACCGGTCCGGCGTCAACAGCGTTGGGCCGACATTGACGCAACACTGGCAGCGCTGGCAGCATGCGTGAGTGACAGAAACACCGAAGTGCTTTCACAGTGTGGCTACCGCGGTGCCAATGTCGGTCCAGCGCTAACAACGCTGAGCCGGCATTGGCGCGGCGCTAGCGGCGCTGACAAGCACTCGTGAGTGTGATAACAGCGTTGACGCGTTGACGGGCCAACACCTACGGCGTTGGTCAGCCACCGCGTCACGATAACAACAGACGTCACAGTCTGTTGTCACTCACCACATGTCATCGCAGGAGGTGACAATCAACATAATTGTCACCCCCCGCGAGGACTGTCATGGTGAGTGAAAGCAAGGGTTTTAATCCCCTGGTGGCTCTGAAAAGAGAACAAGCGAACTTTCTTAATTTCACAATTAAGATGACACGCTTCTAGGAATTTTCTATTTCTAAAATTATCAACTTTAGACACCTTTTAGACCATTCCACCCAAATTCAATGAAATTACATAACTCTGACGTTCTTTCTCAGGGTATGCGGGAGTATGGCGATGGCACACAGACAGTCAGGCAAACAACACGAGGTAAATTGATCACATTTGATCCAAAATTCGGAACGCAATTTTAAGTATGTCAAACATACTAAGTGAACTTAAGTGTACACGAGAGGCATAGGTTTAATAAAAGAAATGTCTCAAATGTTCATTTAAAGGATCTATCAAAACTAAAACTTTATCGGCCTTTTTCATCCAGATTTCAAGAGTTAAGACACGAGATATAGGGTAGCTACCGGCTGATTCAACACCTCATTTAGACCACCGCGACCCTCTGTTCGCCGAGGGCGCATCAAAATTAATTAAATTCTAAAATGCTTCTGTTTCCAGGTTCCTTGCCTCCCTTGCCAACCAGACATTTTCTAATGAGTATTATATACTAATGAAATATTTGGATAGGCTAAGAGAAAGCTTTCATACAAGCTTCGAATGCCTTAATCCCACTCTCAGCACCCTTCGGGTGCTAGGGTTCACTCAGCTATAATGTGTGGTGTGTGGCTGACCGCCCTGATCGAGCTGTCAAAACTATCAGAGATGAGTTGTTGTCTGGTGACATTTTTAAGTGAGTGTTATAGTAGGCCTATATTATAAATTAGAGAAAAAACGATTGATCAGAGAAATCATTCACTATCGCTCCGCAGATACAGCACTACATGCAGCATGTCTGTAGCATCTCGTCTGATACCTTGGCACGGGCTGTGACCTGCGACCTCGCCAGCTATCTCTGTCATCACCATAGGCCTATATGGTAGGCATAATCAGTTACTGTGCGGTTTGCCTGTATAGTAGACTACTGGCCACTACTGTAGGTCTACACGGGTTGTAGGACTATATCATTTATGTACAATTATCAGTTGAGACCCTACCTTAAAAAATACACTGTGTGCGTTGGAAATAAAGAAAACACCTTAGTGTAAAAATGCATAGTCTTTTGAAATGTATTGGTTCTCAGTAGTAGGCTTTGTCACGTGGGTTGATTTGTTGTGTCTACGGCTTATGTTGTTCAATCAGGGAAAGGGATGTGGAGTTATGTAGGATATGTTGGCGAATATAATTGATATTGTTGAATAGGCCTGGGGCTGGATGCCGATTGACGTATTTCAACACACCCCACATTTCATATTAAATAGCAGAGATCTCCCTCTTGTTCATGTGGATGGTGTGGATGGTGTGTTTACAACTGAACCGTTGTGTCTGCTCGCTCGGCTTGCGTACGCCACGTTCACGTGACTAAAATTAGCATATGGAGTGTTTACACGAATTCAAATGGCGACAGTTTGAATATCATTCGGCGATACAATCATTAAAACATATTATATGAGAGTCCTGAATGATGCAGTATGGCCACATATATGTGGCAATTTGTATCATGATTAAACTGAAAGTCATGTTTTGGAAACTCTATACCAGAATATACTTCAATGTAGGAACCTTTAAAAATATTCAAATACAAATACACTTGTTCAAATACAAATACAAGTACAAATACAAATACAATACATTGATTTACCGTCTTGTGTCTGCTGGGGGGTATGACATCCCTCCCATAGCTTAGTGAGTTCAACGTGCAGACCATTTCAGTCCCACATATTATAATACGTCATTATATATCTAACATTCCTTATCAAATCAATAAAGTCAATTTGGCATCGTGATGTACTGTCAATTGGATATAAAGGGTCTATTAAAATTGCAAGTAGGAAGTGTGAAGTTAGCGTATATTAATTAAAAATACCTGTTCTCCTGCCCAAATTTGCAGAATGAGTCTCTGAGCTGTGCAATGTCACTGACTCCTTTACCATTCATCCATCGTCATCATATCAAGAAGACCACTGTGACAACACCCTGTTATGTAATCACCTGTCAAGCAAAGGGCATGGACATCTTGTTTTTTTAAATTTGGGCCAGTGTTGTAGACCGTAGACCAGCATTAACGCAATGTTTGGTCAGTATCTCTTACTGGGCAAGTGCGTTGATCACTATAAACACAATGATTAGCACGACACGTTATGGCCCTCCCGAATTACACTAGGTGGTGCCAACGCTAGGTTAAAGCTGGTCGCGCGTCACTGCACTGCACGCGATATCACTGGACCTTGTCGCCAGTTAGCAGGTGTGATAAGAAACCGACTTCACTTCCATAAACTTTTTATGTGCGGAAGGCTGATATCTTCACAATTAATTATAACTAAATAAATATCTGTTGACATTGATAAATCGTACAGAAAATAAATTTAATTTGCAAGTGAAATGTGAATTATGTAGCCACACTATTAATTCTAGTTGATTGTAATTAATTAGATTGTTTTTTGTCAACTTAACTTGTAATAATGACAGGGCCTAGCGAGCAGAAGGATTATCACCTGTGTAGCGTGATTACACTTTTGCGATCCAAAAAGACATTATGCAAAATAATATAGTAAGACAAAGTATAACAGCTACATCGCCAATTTCTGTATTAGTTTCGCATATTTAACGGAATAATTAGAGGATATATTTTTACGCGAGGAAGTATACATTTATATCCAGTTAAGGCATAGTAACTTACATAAGGTTATAAGCACTGTTTTTATTATAAGAATCGGTGAATTTGGGCTGGTGAGACGAAAGGGTTGTTATGACACAGTCCCACCCAGCAACACATTATCTCTGTATAAATATCATATAAAACGACGAACATTGTTTATATCTATGTATTGTCAGTCGCAGTATCGCGACCAAGGTAGATAGATGTACAGTAGGCCTAGATGTAGGTAGCGACCACATGCCGGTTCACCTGGTAATAAATTCAACAAAAATTGTGAGACAAAATCAAAGAGAAACTGTACACCACGAAAAAACAGACCGAGTAAAACTTCGCAAAATAAAAACTTGACACTAACAGACGCAATCACACCAGCAGAAATAGACGAAACAGTTAACAATATAGCTAACATAATTAAAACAGCGTTAGTAGTGTAGTCATTCTGGCTCTAAATCCGCGGAAATCTGGACAAATTGCTTAAAAAGGTTTTATGATTTATTATGATAGATATAGGGGAATTCACAATACTCACAAAGGGCCAATTTTCGACGATACTTTCAAGAAAAAAGTGGACGACAAAATTGCAGAAAATTACCATTTTTTCAACCCTCTAGAATTATATGTATATGAAAAGGGCGATGAGAACCCTATAATGAGATATATATCAATAACAGAAATTAAAAAAAAAACTAAGTAAAATCAGGGGTCGATTGGCACCTGGCCAAGACTATTCGATATACGGTACTAAACAATGTCCAGAAATAGTATTCAAAAACCAATAACAAATTTACAATATATGCCTACAAACTGGTTATTTTTCAGAGCCTTGGAAACAAGCAATGGGAACAATGATTCCAAAACCAAATAAAAACCACAAAATCACTGCAAACTATAGACCCATCAGCCTACTAAGTTGTATCGGAAAATTATTTGAAAAAATACTTGCAAATAGAATAAGAGGCGAACTCGAAAAGAGAAAATTATTTAATCAATGGCAACTTGGATATAGAAATAAAAGATGTGCGATGGAACACATATTACGATTAACCGATGACGCCCATGCCAAGGGTCTGTCCTCAGCCCACTCTTATTTTTTATGTATGCGAATGATATCTCAGTAGATCCCATGAACAACCAAGTAAAAATATCACAATTTGCGGATGATCTAGGTATGTGGACATTCGGCCCCTACGCCACATACGTTCAATATCGGATCCATAAAACATTATCGGCTCTAGAAAAGTGGTGCTCCAAATGAAGAATTAAATTAAATGCTAAAAAGACGCAGCTAATTGTACTTAAAAAGAACGGGAGACACATTGAAATATCTGATCGGGTAAGTTGTGTTCAATATTATACGCAACCCACATCTCACGGCATAATGAGTGATTATATGAGTGGAAGAGCTTACAGATGAACTAGCGACCGATCTGGGCGTCATAAAAGAGATAAATGTGGTTTACGAGATGTAAAAAATATATCTGCAAAAAATTCGTAGAATCGACCTTATAATAAATCCGCCGTAGAATTAAAAACCATGAAAAAATCGGTAAAATACGGAAAAAATCCGTATATTGGGCAATCCTGCAAACTAAATAAAGATTTTGTGACACGCGGAATCTAGTGGAACATTTTGTTACATGTTGACGTGGTACAGAGGCAATGCCGCTTTCCCAGTAAACACAAAATATTTGTATAACATTTCTAAAATATGGGGTCAACGTCGAAAACGTTGGGCAAACGTTGTACAAATGTTATACAAATGTTTTTAGTTTACTGGGATAGGCATTGCCGCTATCATGAGCTCAGTAACTGTATTATCACGGCAGTCATACTAGCCAAACTTGAAACAACTGAAAAGAGGCAGCTTTAATATAGACTTTGCCGCTGCGCGATTGTGAATTTCCTGCATTACAGCCACAGTTTCACCATAGTCTGGGAAATGTGTTAAGAAATCAAGTGCTCGATGGTTCCAATCCCTGCAACCTCGCCGCAATCTAAACATAATTTGAGAAACTTTGTTTAAAAACAAGTGCTCTATGGTGCCATTTCCTCCATTTTATCCACAGTTTCACTAGAATCCGAAAAGCGATATGGTCTGTTGTAAAAAAACCGATATGCAGTAGACAGGGCCTGAAATCGGTAGTCTGCCCGCTTGAATCCGACAGCTTGGGCTTATCAAGTATAGATATAGGTCTAAGTTACATCTTTGTGAAGAGTGGTTATAACCGGAATGCTACAGCAGAAAAAATGTTTTCTTCTTTTCGCGAGATGGAGTCTTTTTATCATTAACAGAGAGTCACACCAACATGATGCATTGGGGCGACACTTGATTACGTTAATTAATCTGTTATGAACAACTGGAAATATAAAATATAATGTCCAGCTTTTTGCGGTCATCTCTTCCAATGTTGCTTATTATTTCGCAAAGTATGCAAGCTGACTAGATCCGAAGGGCCTGAAATCGGTAGTCTGCCCGCTTGAACCCGACAGCTTACGGTTATAAAGTATAGGCGGTAGCGGGGTACTGGGATGATTGCTACTAGTAGTACTTTTCGCCCCAATCCGGGGAGGGTCATTAGGGATCTGTTCCGTCAGTGGCATGCTGTACGGCATGGTACTGAAACACTAGTCTACAGCAATCATCCAAGAGAAGCTGCAGCCTCCTCGTATCTGGCCATAATTTTCAGGCAGATTGCCAGTGGCGTACCCTGGTTCCTCCGCTCAACTGCCGTGCCAATGCAGCTCTCGCATCAGTGCAGGCGCTGGTGTAGGCCATGGTAGCCTTAAATAACCCTCAATAGAGTGCTTGACATTAGGTCTCTCACGGGGGATGAATGGAGTTACCATTCTTATTGCTACTCTGGGGCCTATCCGACCCGAGGATAGCTGAGCTGTGCGAAATGCCAGCATTAAATCGCATAGCAAAACCCAAATTCCCGGCGTCTGGGCATGTGTGGGGGTAGATCCCTTAGACATGCCCAGAACCCCTTATCGGTCGAGCGAAGGAAAACGCTCTCAATAACCCACCATGCCCCAGCACCCCCACCCTCACATCATCATCTGTACATCATTCATCTCATCAAATGACTACAACGTTTTTATCATATTAAAATGTCTCTCAAAAGACCATTTGTGCCGAAAAGTGACGTAAAGCAATGACTTACTAACTGTCTCTGGGATAATCATGTTGAGTTCCGCAATAGAATGGTTCACGAAATATTGATGCATGACGTCAGCCTTCACCTCGATGAAAAGTTATTGGGCTGTGGAATAACAAAAACTCGGAAAATCAATATCAATATCTAAGATATCAACATAATTATGCATGCCAATTCTCACCAGGGTTTGAGACAGGGACACAAATTAAATCTGCAGAGATTTAACAGCAATACGAGAAATAAGTTATAAGTATAGTCCAATCAAATGATTAGGTCCACATATGTGTGGCGCTGTTCGTACACAGTGGACTAACGTTACTCCTCTACATTTGATGTCCAGTAGAAGAACATGATGTGCATCGGAAAATATGCTAATTCTAAAACAAGGGAAATATGGATTCAATGACAGTCCTGCTTACGTTGGACACAACAGCATTGTAGGCCTACAGTAGTTGTAATTTTAGGGGGCCACCATTCAACTAGCAGGGGGAGGGGGAGCTGAAATAAAAAAAATTAAATACATATTCTCAGGCTAAATGTTCGTGAAATAAATAATTGTCTGAAGGACATGTTGTAAAGAAATATTTAACTTTAAACTAAATATAAAATAAATAATTATATAAACTCCTGAGCATCAGTTTAATGGCCGTTAAAGCAATTTTGATTGACTGAACCTTAAATATGTGCAGCAGAGCGCACCGGAAAATCAATACTACGCCTAATTTGGCATCTAAATTTATAGACAGGAAAGTTTTAAGGAAGTGAAATAAATATTTGTCTCCACACACAAATGGAAAGATATATTTTGCTTCAGGCGGAGTGTGAAAGTCTGAAAGATTGAAAATGAAATAAATAAATAAAAAAAACTCCATCCCCCCTCCCCTAGAAATTAAAGGGTGGCTCCTTTATCGTGTGTATTTGGGATACAATATTATTATTGTCAATAATAAAGTTAAAATATGTACACTGTCCGAATTAAGACACCATGACCACTTTAGGTCGCCAACTATGACTTATTTGGGACACCAGGTCCCTATTCAGTCACAACAGATTTATTTTTTACAAACGTTCATAATTTTTGCTTTTTTTACCATTTCCTCTCATTTTCAAGAGAAATGTTGATACAATGATGAAAATTTCAATTTAAAAACATTTGTTTTTGTTGCTAATGCACTGTGAACTAGGGATATTTAAAATTGTGAAAAGTATGACTGAATAAGGGCACCTTACGTTACTACTACTACTCTAGGCGGTAACGCCTTAGGGCCTACTTGCAGAGGGAGGTAACGGCTTAGGGCTTACTTGCAAAGGGCGGTAGCGGCTTAGGGCCTACCTGCAAATGGCGGTAACGGCTTAGGGCTTACTTGCCAGGCAAGCAGTTACTGCCTTTTGACATTGCACGGCATAACCATACCTCATTTAGGGACATAATTTCATTGTTGTAACCCATGAAAATATTACATTCAGAACGTTGTGATTACGTTGTGATTACTGGCCAAGTCAACCAGCTCTCCAGTACTTTCAAAAATATTTTGAATATTTTGTGTTCTGAATGGTCCGCGGTTTCACACCGGTATACCAGTATGCCTCACACATTTTAATATTATATTTTATATCACATTTATTAAAGAAAGTCATTGTAGTAAAGAAATTGTATTCGCTCTCCCTACTATGTTTTTTATGAATAAATAATTCATTATGGCGGAACGTGGCCACATGTTTCATTGCAATCTTCATTTCCACTCCCTACAGCTAAATCCGATAAAAGAGACATTAAAATTATTTTTTAAAAAAGTTGGTCGCGGCGCTATAAATTAAAATATACTCTGACATTATAATGCCCAGCAATCAGGGGACATTGACGCAATGATGGCCTAATGTTGGGTCAGCGTCTTAGACGATGGAGCAACATTAGCCGGCATTGTGCCAATGTCTCGTGTTTGCTGGTAGTCATGGGATTCTTTCAGCACGGGTTGCATGAGCTCAACACAAAACCCACGTGTATACATGCATAGGACCAGCTATTTACTCGTCCCAGCATCAAGTCTTCACTTATAAATCAATGGTGCACTGTAGCCTACGTAGCGCCTACAGTACGTACATGATCATGGCTGTTCAATCTCTATGTACCCTCCCTGTAAATCTCACTCCCTATTTGCCCCGAATATCGCCAGCTATGAACTCAGACACGGACTTGAATCAAAATGTAAGTATTATCATTATTATGAATATTCCTCCCCAAAATATGCTCATGACATACACAAAATAATTTCACAGTTCCAAAATGAGCAAAAACGTGTAGGTGATGCCAGGGTACCATGGACATTGGGGCACCATGATCATCTGTCTTTTTGGCAAAATGCTTTGTCCAATTTTGACAACGGAGCCCTCTAGGGAATGGTTTTGAACTGTCCTTTTCCAGCAGAAATATTGGTGGTGATACATCAAGGCATGTGTAAGCTATCGCGAAATGGTTGTTTTTCACATGTGGTTAAAAGTACATTTTTGCGATACACGGATTTTGGTAATACATTGAACACTCATTGGAACTAAGTTAAGACAAGATTCATTAGGGCCTATAGTAACTAGTGAATACTGTGCTTTTTCAAGATCCATGGCTGATAGTGGAAGATTTCACCTTAAAGTTAGTTAACGCTACACTTATAACAATTGTCATGCTGCGGCACCATGTACGGGGTACACTGGACATGCTATGATTAATGTCCATGGTGCCCGTCCTCTGAGAATAGATTTTTTTAAAAATTTTACTATCCCTAAAATGAAGATTTCTACAATTAAATATTACTTTTTTATTTTTCATTTCACTATTAAAAATGTGTTCATTGACAAAGGAAGTCCTCCAACATGCCTGTAGACATGTCCAATGTACCCTACCCCACCCCGAGCCCCACCCCGAGCTCGGGGCACCATGGACATTTGTCGGATTTTTTCAAAATTGATTTTTTTAACCCGTTTGTGACGAGCCCCGGAGATCTTAGCGATTTAGTGAGACCATTCAGATATAGGGTCTCACCACCCTAAATAAGCCGATAGCACGGCAGGTGTATACTAATGATGGAATCATCACACAAAATATTTTCAATGCGGCTGTTTCAACCTCTGTTGAATTAAAAACAAATACAAAGAAGTTATATTTCTGTGAATATTTTTCAAGTACATGATGTCTCCTTCATCCCGGGTATCAGATATAACTGTTTCGTGATAATCTGACAGGGATACAGTGGGTAAAAGGATGTGTGTCTGGTCTGTGAAAGAGGGTATGAATTAAAGCGTAATTTGAACTATAGTGACCTTTTTGCACACTAGGGGGCCTAGCTCAAAATCTGTCTGGGTAGCAACCCCTTATCGGAGCTGTTTTTGAAAATGCACAGTCTAGGCTTCATTATGATATGCGGCACTAGATAGGGGGGAGGGCAAAAAGAAGTAAAATTGGCCCGTGGAATTGAAGCAATTTACATGTATTTCAATGGGACTGGCATTTGGGGTGGTGAGACCATAGATCTCCTGGTCTGATTGCATGAGATAACTATGACGTCATAAAATAATCTCGTTTTAGAAACAGCCCAGTAGCATAATAATCTAGTGTTCAACGCCAACGGGTTAAGTAGCATCCAGCATGAATGCAGGTATTGTATTCTAGTCAAACATTGGAATAGTCCAGCGTTATCTATTGGTCGATAAAACGTTAATATGCTACAAAAATATTTAAATGCAAAAAAAAAGATAAATAACGATACCTAACATTTGCAAAATGGAAAAAAAACTTGAAAAATTCGATTTCCGTGTATTGTGTATTGGAAAATTGTTTTAGGCAATTTCTCGAATTTGAACAGGAGGTTTGCTTGGGACTTTTAGGAAATGTTAGTCGGGACCTATATTGTGACGGCCGTTGGCCCCAGGTATATTGATTCTGTCCTGTGGTATGCCTGCGCCAATTGAATGCCTTCTATTGACGCATGCGTACTGCTCTATTTCCGGTCAGAAATCACGCTGATTTTTAATGTCTTTTACCACAAATTTATCCCTTTTAATGTGTGGGGATGTTAATATATTTTATACTATTAACTGTTGGAACTATGGCGGGTCTTGTTACCATGTTTGGTTAAACAAGACACGCTATAGTTTACCCATATCAAAGCATCTTTTGAGGCCACCCCTGGATATTTTATCAACATGTGGTGTGACCTAATCACAGGCCACACGTGGTGTAAATACACATAGAACTATTTGATTTAGCTGTATGTTAGTTTGAATGCTTATTTTGCTATGAGATGTATGCTAATATTGTTTACTTTATGTTATATGTATTTGGGCTGCATTAGGGAGCAATACTTGGTTTAGATATATAATAAAGCCTCAAAATTATTACTACGCCTCATGGGGCGCTCAGTGGGCATATAAGCGAGCGTGTATGGATCATCGGCCCGCAGTAGCTGGCTGTTACACCCTAGTGACGCCCCAGGTCCACAGTCTGACTGTCCACCTGTGATAGCTATTGCCGGCTGCCTGTACACGGCCTTGGAAGCGAGTAAGTGTGGAGAGATCCATCATCTCAACAAGGTGAGCACAGTACGTCACTGAATCCAGTGCGGAAACTTAGGCCACTGAGTCCTTTTTGGACTTAGTCCCCTACAGTCCGTACTGTTGATAAAGTGACGTAGGTGTCAGGTATATATCTGATGAGAGTTATTTTATACATGTTATTGGCTCGTACTGCTCCATAGGCCACAGAGTGTATCACTTTGTCCCCTATCAGAGAAGCAGTGACTCCAGCACATAGTATCACTTCCCATGTTATATCACTGTCAGTAGAGGCCACGGAGTCGAGCTCTGTCCCCTCGTGGAAAGCAGGAATAACTTGGTTAAGTGTAGCTATGTGTTGGAGTTAGAGGAATAATCGTGTACCAAGCTCTGGTGTTATACATTCTAGTGAACCTTGTGGCTATCCCATGTACGGATCCCCCCACTATTATTATGGTCACGGAAATAGAGGTGAAGTAGAGGTCACCCTAAAGTGTATGTGTGGGTGTCCTACGTGTAGGCCTATCTGGATATCGCCGACTGGTATATAGCCGGCTATACCAGGGGTGGTGTATCGTCACGCGGTGACGTAACAAGCTCAGGGAGCAACCACCGGCCCAGAGATACACGTTATCACTATACCCCCGGCCGCGGGTTCGGGCTGGCTACACAGATCAGCGGGGCTGTTCTGGTTGTGTATAGTGACCATACCCACAGTGTATAGCCACGCAGTAGTGGCGGTTAAAGTGCTATGTCGACCCGATAAGGGTTATGTATAAGGCCCGGTCTGATGTACATGTATATCTTGTTATGGTACATAGAGTAGTCATAAGAGTGAGTTATAGTGTGGTTTAAGCCCCAAGGGTGGGTTAGTTCATGTTGTAGAACCGGCCAGAAGTTGGCTAAATGATGATGATGATGATGAGTGATGAATTGATTTGTGGTATTATTATGAATATGTGAGGAGAAATAAACGTAAAACCATTATCTGCTAGTTTGTCCAAATCTTTGATAGATAGACAGGAAACGCGTATAGTAGAAGTATTAGTAAAACATAAAATGATGACGGCCAGGCTGAGATAAAAGTCTCCCCAAAAATCCGCTCGACCTACCACCTAGTGGGAGAGAAATCACTTGACCGTCACATTTTTCTGGTGTCAGATGAGTGGGATTGGCGAATAATAAATTCGCTGATCCAGTGTTCGAACACCCTGCTAAAGTATATCCTATAGTGGAATAATCCCACTACGTGACACATTATTCTGGTGTCAGTAGTTGGGAACTGCCTGTGAAATTAAACATTTCACCTGCGGATCCAGTGATCGACCCCAATAGCCTTCTTTTGCTATTTTTGTGTTGGTTGTTTTTCATTAATAGTAGGTGGACAAAGTTGGATCTTCCCGTAAAATCACATATTTTACCTGCGGGTCCAATACGGCCTACTATTGTGTGTTTCTTGTATACCTTGTGTGTACGTGTGTGTTTGTTTGACACATGTTTTTTTTTTGTTTGTTTGTTTGTAGCTAATGTTGGATCTTCCCGTAAAACTCCATATTTTACCTGCGGGTCCAATATAACTTACTACTAGTGTGTGTTTATCGTTTACCTTGGGTGTTGGTGTGTGTTTGTTTGATGCATATCCTGGTAGAAGAAAGTTCGACCTTCCCGTAAAATTATATATTTTACCTGCGGGTTCAACTTAGCCTACTATAGTGTGCATTGTGTGACGCGTTTGTGCGTGTGTAATTTGTTTTGATCATTTATTTACCTGAGGGGATGAAATAGAATGTCCTCGTGGAATTAAATTCTATTCCTGTGGTTTAATTTGCTACAGAATACTGTTGTTGTGACAATTTGGTCAATATTAGACACATTCGGTGATAATTCGTTTCTCTGGTTGCTTTAACTGTTTTCTGTCTCTGTTTGTCGATTATTTCACGTTATTTCACAAGGAAACAGTTTTAGTTTGATAAATCTCGCATTTTTTTATTATCATTGATTCATTTGACGCTGATGATAGATATAGTCAAAGTGATATTGTATCAAATTAGACTTGGGACTTGAAGGGTTAGCCTACCGTTAGTGGCAATGATCTGTCTTTCAGCACTCCTATCAGTTCCCCAGATATATATAAAGTCCTGTATCTGCCGCGCTGAAGGTGTTAAGCGAATACAAATATAAATCATTAAGTTATTATGCAATATAGTACTTAAAGTGTTAAGTTGTACAATCTGTCGATCTCCTAGCACTATCAGTTCCCCAGATACATTCCTGTGTCTGCTGCGCTGACCGTGTTTTAGCGAAGACAAATACAGATCATCAGAGTGATATAGAACTTAACGGGTTAGTGTTACAATCTGTAATTTTATCCACAGTTAAAACTAAGGATACCTGTGTCAGAAATATTGTTTTTGAAACCTAGTGGAAATAGGTGTGATTTCTGGTGATTATCATTTTTGAGGGGGAGGGGAAAATATTCATTTCCTCAGACTATTTTTCTGTCCTAGCGTTTTTTTTTAGAGATATATTTTTTATTGCTGCCTGTACCTAAAGGGTTAAGTACGGCGGTCTGCTTTTCTCGCACATTCAGTTCCCCAGACATTTCAATGTGTTTGCTGCGCTGATTGTGTTTAGAGGAATAGTGATTCAATTTTTGTCTAGTTTTTGTTTTGAAGGGGTGGAATAAAATAATTATTTCCCCATACAGACTATAATGTTCCTGCTGTTCTAGCGAGTTATATGTATTTTTTTAATTTTTTGATTGTAAGCGTACCCAACGGCTTAATACGGCGGCTTGGTTTCCTTGCACATTCAGTTCCCCAGATATTTCAATGTGTCTGCTGCGCTGATTGTGTTTAGAGGAAATACAGCAAAAACAGGGGCTTATCCAGATTATATTATTATTATTTTGTACCACTGTGAATTCATTTGCGTGTAGTATCAATACTACAGAATCATAAAGGGAGAAGTGAAACATATTTTTTTTGCTATTTTAGCACATTGCATTATTTGAGATATTGAGACAAACATTGTTCGACTGTACATCCAAATCACTACAGCAAGGCCACAGACTGTCCCCCTGATTGAGTCTCACCGCCTCTGTGGTGATTTTTACGTGTGCATTTCTTTTTTTTTGTGATAGTGAATAGAGAAGATGACCAAAGGGTCTGAGGGAAAGGGATCAAATCCCGCTGGCCATAGTGGTCAGAAAATAACTCGTTCTCAGACAGGGGAGTCAGTGGCTACCCAGGCACTAGATGAGCACGTAAGTGTTCCAGGTTCAGGGTTGACCGCCGTCAGTGGAGCATCAGCTTTAACTGCATCGGCCCTCAGCTACAACCCATCAGTGTCTACACACTCTCCTGTCATGACGACTACTACCATTACATCCAGTACAAACACCCATACCCTTGCAGATCCCTGTATCAGGGCTGACAGGGACCACCTGAGTAGTGGTGTGTCTCTCTCATCTGATAGTGAATCAGGATTCAGGATGTTTGAGGATGCGGGTAAACGCCAGTCTCGCAGACTCCCTCCTACTCCAAGACAGTCAGATGCTAGTCAGCCTACTAAAGCCAGTTGGGTTCGACACCACCGGGACCAATCACCATATCGATATTGGGGTTCAGGGGCTAGACCCAAGGCAACTAGTATGGCGCAGTCATCTCAAGTAGCTGATAATGACGACAAGGGGATCATGAGAGAGTTGATAACTGTTCTCACTACAGTTATTGAGAGACTCCCTGTCCCCGGTAATGACCAACATGACAATGGGGAATCTAAGAACACCCCATACACAGGCCCTCAGAGGAAAATTGTTGCCACCTCTGAGCCTAAACAGATTAGTTCTGGCAGACAGCAAGACCTGCGGACTCAGAGAGAGGTTTCACCTCCCATGTCTGATCATTACGCTCCGCAGGGCACCTATAGCAATAGGTCTTCTGCCTGGCGTGATCAGCGTGACTTTCGTCCCAGGGTCAATCACTTAGATAAACAGAAGTCTGCAGGCCGTACAAGCAAACCCAGCCATAGTAGGCTAAGAAAAATGCCTACTGACCTGAGTGAGTCAGACGACATGTCTCCACCTCGGAGGCGTCGCTCACAGAGGATTCACTGTGATAGCAGCTGCTCCTCTGACTCAGACCTAAATTCAGGTACTAATAGCCCCAGTGACATCTACAGTGAAGCCAGTTCACACAAAAATGAACGAACTGCAGTTGGTCGCTATCACCGTGATTCTCACAGTCGGAATGTCCGCCTTCCGCCTTTCACTGGTAAAGAGCTGTGGAAGGTTTACTTCAATAGATTTGAAGATGTGGCCAGGCTGGAAGGGTGGTCAGAAACCACCAAATTAAGAGAGCTGCTTCCACGGCTACAGGGTCAAGCCGGGGAGTTTGTGTATGAGCAGTTGAGTGGTGATGTTCGCTCCAACTTTCGTAGGCTGGTGCGAGAATTAAAGCACCGCTACCGTAAAGTCGAGACAACCCGCACATATAGTGCGCAGTTCAGCAACCGCATTCAAAAATCAGGCGAATCAGTGGAAGATTACGCTGCTGAGTTGAAGCGGTTGTATGACAAGGCTCATGCTAATCGAGATCGATCCACCCGTCGTGAAGATCTTCTCAGAAGATTTTTAGACGGGATCCTAGATGAAGGAGCTAGGTTCCAAGTTGAATATGTCAAGGAACCAAAACATATTGATGCAGCTGTGTATGAGGTGGTAAATTTTGTCGATACCAGGGAACGCTCTGCCACAAATGTTCCAGATTCTCGTCACAGGCCCGCACGAGAAGTGCATGAGGCCACTGATTTGGAGTCTATGCAGAGTTATTCTGGGGGAGATGTCCGATCAGCCCACAAACAAAAACACGGTGCAAGGAAGCAGACTGGAGGGAATGTTGCTAAGCACTCTGGCAAACCACCCCAATATAATCCTGTCCAAAATGAGGACAATAGTATCCTAAAGAGGATTGAGGATCTGTTGTTGCAACAGCAGCAACCACCACAGGGGAATGTTAGTTGGGGCAAAACATACCCTGACAAGCAACCGTGGAGCTCACAGGCACCCCGTCTCTCGCAGAGACCTGGCGCCTGCTACCGCTGTGGTTGTCAGGGTCATTACGCCCGAGAGTGCCAGAGCAACTGGGGTGGTACACAACTCTCTGCCATGACGCCTTCTTTTGTACCAGTACATACATCAGCCACTCCACCTAACCAGATAGACAGTAACACGGAATCGAGGGCTGTTGAAGTACCAAAGACAAATACCTCTGTGACGATCGGGTCCAACAGCACAGTCTGTTCCACCCCTCTGTCGGCAGAGCCAGATGTGAAAGTAGTTGAAGTGTCACGCTGTGTGTCAGCGCTGGATGTGCCTGTCATTCGGGGTGTTAAACATGCTGACAAAGACGCAAAAGTACCATTTATGTTATTTGTGGTCGCTTTGCTCGGCAGTTTGTTTTTCCCCATCTCCTGGCTGAAAGATGCCGCTAGCTCATTCTTCACAACCAATGGAGAGCAATCATCATCACCCTGTAACCCGGTGGTGAATGAGGGGAGTTCACAAAAGAACATTGAGCCAAAAACTATGGTACCACTGCCCAAATCTCAAAGGGTAGATACATGTAGACGCTCAGCGACCAATGAGAAGAAGAACAGTGCCTCTACCAACCAGACTGTATGGTGTTCCAGCTGCGCAAAAAGGATCCTGGGAAGACCACCGGAGCAGCCAAGGCAAAGGAAGAAAAAGCTAGTGTAGAGCACCAAGACATAATAAAAATGTATATGTAAACGGACTTGATTTATCATGAAAATTGTTGTTAGAAGATGTTAAAAAGTATTTGTGTATTTCACTGTGAGATATTAAGATTTATTTTATATGTTTGCAGACATGATTTTGTGTATTATGAACAGAGAGTATTATGAGATGTATTTTTGAATGTTTTTGAATTTCAGATTCATGTGTTTTCTGGTTTGCGTCAGCAGGGACGCTTGACGCTTAAACAGGGGGTCGTGTGACGGCCGTTGGCCCCAGGTATATTGATTCTGTCCTGTGGTATGCCTGCGCCAATTGAATGCCTTCTATTGACGCATGCGTACTGCTCTATTTCCGGTCAGAAATCACGCTGATTTTTAATGTCTTTTACCACAAATTTATCCCTTTTAATGTGTGGGGATGTTAATATATTTTATACTATTAACTGTTGGAACTATGGCGGGTCTTGTTACCATGTTTGGTTAAACAAGACACGCTATAGTTTACCCATATCAAAGCATCTTTTGAGGCCACCCCTGGATATTTTATCAACATGTGGTGTGACCTAATCACAGGCCACACGTGGTGTAAATACACATAGAACTATTTGATTTAGCTGTATGTTAGTTTGAATGCTTATTTTGCTATGAGATGTATGCTAATATTGTTTACTTTATGTTATGTGTATTTGGGCTGCATTAGGGAGCAATACTTGGTTTAGATATATAATAAAGCCTCAAAATTATTACTACGCCTCATGGGGCGCTCAGTGGGCATATAAGCGAGCGTGTATGGATCATCGGCCCGCAGTAGCTGGCTGTTACACCCTAGTGACGCCCCAGGTCCACAGTCTGACTGTCCACCTGTGATAGCTATTGCCGGCTGCCTGTACACGGCCTTGGAAGCGAGTAAGTGTGGAGAGATCCATCATCTCAACAAGGTGAGCACAGTACGTCACTGAATCCAGTGCGGAAACTTAGGCCACTGAGTCCTTTTTGGACTTAGTCCCCTACAGTCCGTACTGTTGATAAAGTGACGTAGGTGTCAGGTATATATCTGATGAGAGTTATTTTATACATGTTATTGGCTCGTACTGCTCCATAGGCCACAGAGTGTATCACTTTGTCCCCTATCAGAGAAGCAGTGACTCCAGCACATAGTATCACTTCCCATGTTATATCACTGTCAGTAGAGGCCACGGAGTCGAGCTCTGTCCCCTCGTGGAAAGCAGGAATAACTTGGTTAAGTGTAGCTATGTGTTGGAGTTAGAGGAATAATCGTGTACCAAGCTCTGGTGTTATACATTCTAGTGAACCTTGTGGCTATCCCATGTACGGATCCCCCCACTATTATTATGGTCACGGAAATAGAGGTGAAGTAGAGGTCACCCTAAAGTGTATGTGTGGGTGTCCTACGTGTAGGCCTATCTGGATATCGCCGACTGGTATATAGCCGGCTATACCAGGGGTGGTGTATCGTCACGCGGTGACGTAACAAGCTCAGGGAGCAACCACCGGCCCAGAGATACACGTTATCACTATACCCCCGGCCGCGGGTTCGGGCTGGCTACACAGATCAGCGGGGCTGTTCTGGTTGTGTATAGTGACCATACCCACAGTGTATAGCCACGCAGTAGTGGCGGTTAAAGTGCTATGTCGACCCGATAAGGGTTATGTATAAGGCCCGGTCTGATGTACATGTATATCTTGTTATGGTACATAGAGTAGTCATAAGAGTGAGTTATAGTGTGGTTTAAGCCCCAAGGGTGGGTTAGTTCATGTTGTAGAACCGGCCAGAAGTTGGCTAAATGATGATGATGATGATGAGTGATGAATTGATTTGTGGTATTATTATGAATATGTGAGGAGAAATAAACGTAAAACCATTATCTGCTAGTTTGTCCAAATCTTTGATAGATAGACAGGAAACGCGTATAGTAGAAGTATTAGTAAAACATAAAATGATGACGGCCAGGCTGAGATAAAAGTCTCCCCAAAAATCCGCTCGACCTACCACCTAGTGGGAGAGAAATCACTTGACCGTCACATTTTTCTGGTGTCAGATGAGTGGGATTGGCGAATAATAAATTCGCTGATCCAGTGTTCGAACACCCTGCTAAAGTATATCCTATAGTGGAATAATCCCACTACGTGACACATTATTCTGGTGTCAGTAGTTGGGAACTGCCTGTGAAATTAAACATTTCACCTGCGGATCCAGTGATCGACCCCAATAGCCTTCTTTTGCTATTTTTGTGTTGGTTGTTTTTCATTAATAGTAGGTGGACAAAGTTGGATCTTCCCGTAAAATCACATATTTTACCTGCGGGTCCAATACGGCCTACTATTGTGTGTTTCTTGTATACCTTGTGTGTACGTGTGTGTTTGTTTGACACATGTTTTTTTTTTGTTTGTTTGTTTGTAGCTAATGTTGGATCTTCCCGTAAAACTCCATATTTTACCTGCGGGTCCAATATAACTTACTACTAGTGTGTGTTTATCGTTTACCTTGGGTGTTGGTGTGTGTTTGTTTGATGCATATCCTGGTAGAAGAAAGTTCGACCTTCCCGTAAAATTATATATTTTACCTGCGGGTTCAACTTAGCCTACTATAGTGTGCATTGTGTGACGCGTTTGTGCGTGTGTAATTTGTTTTGATCATTTATTTACCTGAGGGGATGAAATAGAATGTCCTCGTGGAATTAAATTCTATTCCTGTGGTTTAATTTGCTACAGAATACTGTTGTTGTGACAATTTGGTCAATATTAGACACATTCGGTGATAATTCGTTTCTCTGGTTGCTTTAACTGTTTTCTGTCTCTGTTTGTCGATTATTTCACGTTATTTCACAAGGAAACAGTTTTAGTTTGATAAATCTCGCATTTTTTTATTATCATTGATTCATTTGACGCTGATGATAGATATAGTCAAAGTGATATTGTATCAAATTAGACTTGGGACTTGAAGGGTTAGCCTACCGTTAGTGGCAATGATCTGTCTTTCAGCACTCCTATCAGTTCCCCAGATATATATAAAGTCCTGTATCTGCCGCGCTGAAGGTGTTAAGCGAATACAAATATAAATCATTAAGTTATTATGCGATATAGTACTTAAAGTGTTAAGTTGTACAATCTGTCGATCTCCTAGCACTATCAGTTCCCCAGATACATTCCTGTGTCTGCTGCGCTGACCGTGTTTTAGCGAAGACAAATACAGATCATCAGAGTGATATAGAACTTAACGGGTTAGTGTTACAATCTGTAATTTTATCCACAGTTAAAACTAAGGATACCTGTGTCAGAAATATTGTTTTTGAAACCTAGTGGAAATAGGTGTGATTTCTGGTGATTATCATTTTTGAGGGGGAGGGGAAAATATTCATTTCCTCAGACTATTTTTCTGTCCTAGCGTTTTTTTTTAGAGATATATTTTTTATTGCTGCCTGTACCTAAAGGGTTAAGTACGGCGGTCTGCTTTTCTCGCACATTCAGTTCCCCAGACATTTCAATGTGTTTGCTGCGCTGATTGTGTTTAGAGGAATAGTGATTCAATTTTTGTCTAGTTTTTGTTTTGAAGGGGTGGAATAAAATAATTATTTCCCCATACAGACTATAATGTTCCTGCTGTTCTAGCGAGTTATATGTATTTTTTTAATTTTTTGATTGTAAGCGTACCCAACGGCTTAATACGGCGGCTTGGTTTCCTTGCACATTCAGTTCCCCAGATATTTCAATGTGTCTGCTGCGCTGATTGTGTTTAGAGGAAATACAGCAAAAACAGGGGCTTATCCAGATTATATTATTATTATTTTGTACCACTGTGAATTCATTTGCGTGTAGTATCAATACTACAGAATCATAAAGGGAGAAGTGAAACATATTTTTTTTGCTATTTTAGCACATTGCATTATTTGAGATATTGAGACAAACATTGTTCGACTGTACATCCAAATCACTACAGCAAGGCCACAGACTGTCCCCCTGATTGAGTCTCACCGCCTCTGTGGTGATTTTTACGTGTGCATTTCTTTTTTTTTGTGATAGTGAATAGAGAAGATGACCAAAGGGTCTGAGGGAAAGGGATCAAATCCCGCTGGCCATAGTGGTCAGAAAATAACTCGTTCTCAGACAGGGGAGTCAGTGGCTACCCAGGCACTAGATGAGCACGTAAGTGTTCCAGGTTCAGGGTTGACCGCCGTCAGTGGAGCATCAGCTTTAACTGCATCGGCCCTCAGCTACAACCCATCAGTGTCTACACACTCTCCTGTCATGACGACTACTACCATTACATCCAGTACAAACACCCATACCCTTGCAGATCCCTGTATCAGGGCTGACAGGGACCACCTGAGTAGTGGTGTGTCTCTCTCATCTGATAGTGAATCAGGATTCAGGATGTTTGAGGATGCGGGTAAACGCCAGTCTCGCAGACTCCCTCCTACTCCAAGACAGTCAGATGCTAGTCAGCCTACTAAAGCCAGTTGGGTTCGACACCACCGGGACCAATCACCATATCGATATTGGGGTTCAGGGGCTAGACCCAAGGCAACTAGTATGGCGCAGTCATCTCAAGTAGCTGATAATGACGACAAGGGGATCATGAGAGAGTTGATAACTGTTCTCACTACAGTTATTGAGAGACTCCCTGTCCCCGGTAATGACCAACATGACAATGGGGAATCTAAGAACACCCCATACACAGGCCCTCAGAGGAAAATTGTTGCCACCTCTGAGCCTAAACAGATTAGTTCTGGCAGACAGCAAGACCTGCGGACTCAGAGAGAGGTTTCACCTCCCATGTCTG
Organism: Flabesymbios commensalis; assembly: GCA_964017125.1. Lineage (NCBI taxonomy): Eukaryota > Metazoa > Annelida > Polychaeta > Terebellida > Flabelligeridae > Flabesymbios > Flabesymbios commensalis. Next base: position 40,949,221 of record OZ024917.1, read on the forward strand.
ATCATTACGCTCCGCAGGGCACCTATAGCAATAGGTCTTCTGCCTGGCGTGATCAGCGTGACTTTCGTCCCAGGGTCAATCACTTAGATAAACAGAAGTCTGCAGGCCGTACAAGCAAACCCAGCCATAGTAGGCTAAGAAAAATGCCTACTGACCTGAGTGAGTCAGACGACATGTCTCCACCTCGGAGGCGTCGCTCACAGAGGATTCACTGTGATAGCAGCTGCTCCTCTGACTCAGACCTAAATTCAGGTACTAATAGCCCCAGTGACATCTACAGTGAAGCCAGTTCACACAAAAATGAACGAACTGCAGTTGGTCGCTATCACCGTGATTCTCACAGTCGGAATGTCCGCCTTCCGCCTTTCACTGGTAAAGAGCTGTGGAAGGTTTACTTCAATAGATTTGAAGATGTGGCCAGGCTGGAAGGGTGGTCAGAAACCACCAAATTAAGAGAGCTGCTTCCACGGCTACAGGGTCAAGCCGGGGAGTTTGTGTATGAGCAGTTGAGTGGTGATGTTCGCTCCAACTTTCGTAGGCTGGTGCGAGAATTAAAGCACCGCTACCGTAAAGTCGAGACAACCCGCACATATAGTGCGCAGTTCAGCAACCGCATTCAAAAATCAGGCGAATCAGTGGAAGATTACGCTGCTGAGTTGAAGCGGTTGTATGACAAGGCTCATGCTAATCGAGATCGATCCACCCGTCGTGAAGATCTTCTCAGAAGATTTTTAGACGGGATCCTAGATGAAGGAGCTAGGTTCCAAGTTGAATATGTCAAGGAACCAAAACATATTGATGCAGCTGTGTATGAGGTGGTAAATTTTGTCGATACCAGGGAACGCTCTGCCACAAATGTTCCAGATTCTCGTCACAGGCCCGCACGAGAAGTGCATGAGGCCACTGATTTGGAGTCTATGCAGAGTTATTCTGGGGGAGATGTCCGATCAGCCCACAAACAAAAACACGGTGCAAGGAAGCAGACTGGAGGGAATGTTGCTAAGCACTCTGGCAAACCACCCCAATCTAATCCTGTCCAAAATGAGGACAATAGTATCCTAAAGAGGATTGAGGATCTGTTGTTGCAACAGCAGCAACCACCACAGGGGAATGTTAGTTGGGGCAAAACATACCCTGACAAGCAACCGTGGAGCTCACAGGCACCCCGTCTCTCGCAGAGACCTGGCGCCTGCTACCGCTGTGGTTGTCAGGGTCATTACGCCCGAGAGTGCCAGAGCAACTGGGGTGGTACACAACTCTCTGCCATGACGCCTTCTTTTGTACCAGTACATACATCAGCCACTCCACCTAACCAGATAGACAGTAACACGGAATCGAGGGCTGTTGAAGTACCAAAGACAAATACCTCTGTGACGATCGGGTCCAACAGCACAGTCTGTTCCACCCCTCTGTCGGCAGAGCCAGATGTGAAAGTAGTTGAAGTGTCACGCTGTGTGTCAGCGCTGGATGTGCCTGTCATTCGGGGTGTTAAACATGCTGACAAAGACGCAAAAGTACCATTTATGTTATTTGTGGTCGCTTTGCTCGGCAGTTTGTTTTTCCCCATCTCCTGGCTGAAAGATGCCGCTAGCTCATTCTTCACAACCAATGGAGAGCAATCATCATCACCCTGTAACCCGGTGGTGAATGAGGGGAGTTCACAAAAGAACATTGAGCCAAAAACTATGGTACCACTGCCCAAATCTCAAAGGGTAGATACATGTAGACGCTCAGCGACCAATGAGAAGAAGAACAGTGCCTCTACCAACCAGACTGTATGGTGTTCCAGCTGCGCAAAAAGGATCCTGGGAAGACCACCGGAGCAGCCAAGGCAAAGGAAGAAAAAGCTAGTGTAGAGCACCAAGACATAATAAAAATGTATATGTAAACGGACTTGATTTATCATGAAAATTGTTGTTAGAAGATGTTAAAAAGTATTTGTGTATTTCACTGTGAGATATTAAGATTTATTTTATATGTTTGCAGACATGATTTTGTGTATTATGAACAGAGAGTATTATGAGATGTATTTTTGAATGTTTTTGAATTTCAGATTCATGTGTTTTCTGGTTTGCGTCAGCAGGGACGCTTGACGCTTAAACAGGGGGTCGTGTGACGGCCGTTGGCCCCAGGTATATTGATTCTGTCCTGTGGTATGCCTGCGCCAATTGAATGCCTTCTATTGACGCATGCGTACTGCTCTATTTCCGGTCAGAAATCACGCTGATTTTTAATGTCTTTTACCACAAATTTATCCCTTTTAATGTGTGGGGATGTTAATATATTTTATACTATTAACTGTTGGAACTATGGCGGGTCTTGTTACCATGTTTGGTTAAACAAGACACGCTATAGTTTACCCATATCAAAGCATCTTTTGAGGCCACCCCTGGATATTTTATCAACATGTGGTGTGACCTAATCACAGGCCACACGTGGTGTAAATACACATAGAACTATTTGATTTAGCTGTATGTTAGTTTGAATGCTTATTTTGCTATGAGATGTATGCTAATATTGTTTACTTTATGTTATATGTATTTGGGCTGCATTAGGGAGCAATACTTGGTTTAGATATATAATAAAGCCTCAAAATTATTACTACGCCTCATGGGGCGCTCAGTGGGCATATAAGCGAGCGTGTATGGATCATCGGCCCGCAGTAGCTGGCTGTTACACCCTAGTGACGCCCCAGGTCCACAGTCTGACTGTCCACCTGTGATAGCTATTGCCGGCTGCCTGTACACGGCCTTGGAAGCGAGTAAGTGTGGAGAGATCCATCATCTCAACAAGGTGAGCACAGTACGTCACTGAATCCAGTGCGGAAACTTAGGCCACTGAGTCCTTTTTGGACTTAGTCCCCTACAGTCCGTACTGTTGATAAAGTGACGTAGGTGTCAGGTATATATCTGATGAGAGTTATTTTATACATGTTATTGGCTCGTACTGCTCCATAGGCCACAGAGTGTATCACTTTGTCCCCTATCAGAGAAGCAGTGACTCCAGCACATAGTATCACTTCCCATGTTATATCACTGTCAGTAGAGGCCACGGAGTCGAGCTCTGTCCCCTCGTGGAAAGCAGGAATAACTTGGTTAAGTGTAGCTATGTGTTGGAGTTAGAGGAATAATCGTGTACCAAGCTCTGGTGTTATACATTCTAGTGAACCTTGTGGCTATCCCATGTACGGATCCCCCCACTATTATTATGGTCACGGAAATAGAGGTGAAGTAGAGGTCACCCTAAAGTGTATGTGTGGGTGTCCTACGTGTAGGCCTATCTGGATATCGCCGACTGGTATATAGCCGGCTATACCAGGGGTGGTGTATCGTCACGCGGTGACGTAACAAGCTCAGGGAGCAACCACCGGCCCAGAGATACACGTTATCACTATACCCCCGGCCGCGGGTTCGGGCTGGCTACACAGATCAGCGGGGCTGTTCTGGTTGTGTATAGTGACCATACCCACAGTGTATAGCCACGCAGTAGTGGCGGTTAAAGTGCTATGTCGACCCGATAAGGGTTATGTATAAGGCCCGGTCTGATGTACATGTATATCTTGTTATGGTACATAGAGTAGTCATAAGAGTGAGTTATAGTGTGGTTTAAGCCCCAAGGGTGGGTTAGTTCATGTTGTAGAACCGGCCAGAAGTTGGCTAAATGATGATGATGATGATGAGTGATGAATTGATTTGTGGTATTATTATGAATATGTGAGGAGAAATAAACGTAAAACCATTATCTGCTAGTTTGTCCAAATCTTTGATAGATAGACAGGAAACGCGTATAGTAGAAGTATTAGTAAAACATAAAATGATGACGGCCAGGCTGAGATAAAAGTCTCCCCAAAAATCCGCTCGACCTACCACCTAGTGGGAGAGAAATCACTTGACCGTCACAATATCTACCATAATACATCATAAAACCTTTGTTAGCAATTTGTCCAGATTATTTTGCCATAATGACTACACTATTAGACAAATCCTGTCCGAAAAGTAAAGTAAAAGATATGGATTTTTTTATATCAGAAAAAAACAGCAAATTAACTATTAAGTTAAAACGACAAATAAGACCAATAGCTCAAAAAAAAATAAGGCAGAACATAAAAATTTAGCAAATCGATTAAAAATATTAACATCCAAAGCCTTACAAAACGACAAGGCCATCTGGTGGCAAACAAAAACACAAGAAATGGATTCGGCAAAAGACAGTAAAATTTTGTGGAAAAACTTTCACAAAATCAGCGGTAAAAGATCACAAGCAGAGACTAACAACCCAGTTACTAAAAAAATACGGAACTCCAACAGAAAACAACTTAGAACAAGCTAATGCGTTCGCGGAAACACTAGGGGAAATTCACAATACTCACAAAGGGCCAATTTTCGACGATATCTTCAAGAAAGAAGTGGACGACAAAATTGCAGAAAATTACCATTTTTCCAACCCTCTAAAATTATATGTATATGAAAAGGGCGATGAGAACCCTATAATGAGACACATATCAATAACAGAAATTAAAAAAAAACTAAGTAAAACCAAGGGTCGAAAAGTGGTGCTCCAAATGGAGAATTAAACTAAATGCTAAAAAGACGCAGCTTATTGTAGGCTTACTTAAAAAGAACGGGAGACACACTGTTGGAAATATCTGATCGGGTAAGTTGTGTTGAATATTATACGCAACTCACATCTCACGGCATAATGAGTGATCATATGAGTGGAAGAGCTTACAGATGAACTAGCGACCGATCTGGGCGTCATAGAAGATATAAATGTGGTTTACGAGATGTAAAAAATATATTTGCAAAAAATTCGTCGAATCGACCTTTTAAAAATTCAACCGTAGAATTAAAAACCATGAAAAAATCGGTAAAATACGAAAAAAATCCGTAGAATAGGCAATCCTGCGAACTAAATAAAGTGTTTGTGTCACGCGGAATCTAGTGGAACATTTTATGACATGTTGACGTAGTACAGAGGCAATGCCGCTGTCCCAGTAAACACAAAACATTTGTATAACATTTTTAAAATATGGGGTCAACGTCGAAAACGTTGAGCCGACGTTGTACAAATGTTATACATATGCTTTTAGTTTACTGGGATAGGCATTGCCGCTATCATGAGCTCAGGTATTATCACGTCAATCTTACTAGCCAAACTTGAAACAACTTAAAAGAGGCAGCTTTAATATAGACTTTGCCGCTGCGCGATGGTGACATTTCTGCATTACAGCCACAGTTTCACCATAGTCTGGGAAATGTGTTAAGAAATCAAGTGCTCGATGGTTCCAATTCCTGCAACCTCGCCGCAATCTAAACATAATCTGAGAAACTTTGTTTAAAACAAGTGCTCCATGGTGCCATCTCCTCCATTTTAGACACAGTTTCACTAGAATCCGACAAGCGATATGGTCTGTTGTAAGAAACTGATATGCAGTAGACAGGGCTTGAAATCGGTAGTCTGCCCGCTTGAATCCGCCAGCTTGGGCTTATCTAGTATATGTAGTCCAAGTTACACTAAGTTATGAAGAGTGGTTATAACCGGAATGTTACGGTAGGAAAAATGTTTTCTTCTTTTCGTGAGATTGAGTCTTCTTATCATTAAGAGAGAGTCACATCAACATGATGCATTGGGGCGACACTTGATTAAGTTAATCAATCTGATATGAACAACTGGTAATATAAAATATAATGTCCAGCTTTTTGCGGTCATCTCCCCCAGTGTTGCTTATTATTTCGCAAAGTATGCAAGCTGACTAGATCCGACGGGCCTGAAATCGGTAGTCTGCCCGCTTGAATCCGACAGCTTACGGTTATCAAGTATAGGTAGTCCAGGTTACAACTTTATGAAGAATGATTATAACCGGAATGTTACGGCAGGAAAAATGTTTTCTAGGCGGCAACGGGGTACTGGGATGATTGCTAGTAGTAGTACTTTTCGCCCCGATCCGGGGAGGGTCAATAGGGATCTGTTCCGTCAGTTGCATGCTGTACGGCATGGTACGGAAATACCAGTCTACAACAATCATCTAAGGGAAGCTGCAGCTTCCTCGCATCTGGCCATAATCTTTGGGCGGATTGCCAGTGGCGTACCCTGGTTCCTCCGCTCAACTGCCGTGCCAATGCAGCTCTAGCATCAGTGCAGGTGCTGGTGTAGGCCATGGTAGCCTTGAATAACCGTCAATAGAGTGTTTGACATTAGGTCTCTCACGGGAGATGAATGTAGTTAACCTTCTTATTGTTACTCTGGGGCCTATTCGACCCGAGGATAGCTGAGCTGTGCGAAATGCCACAGAGTCTCAGCATTAAATTGCAACGCAAAACCCAAATTTCCGGCCGTCTGGGCATGTCTGGGGGTAGATCCCCTAGACATGCCCAGAACCCATTATCGGGAGAGCGAAGGTAAACACTCTCAGTGACCCACCATGCCCTATCACCCCCACCCTCACATCATCATCTGTACATCATTCATCTCATCAAATGACTGCAAGGTTTTTATCATATTAAAATGTCTCTCAAAAGATTATTTGTGCCGAAAAGTGACGTAAAACAATGATTCACTACTACTACTCTAGGCGGTAACGCCTTAGGACCTACTTGCAAAGGGCGGTAACGGCTTAGGGCCTACTTGCAAAGGGCGGTAACGCCTTAGGACATACTTGCAAAGGGCGGTAACGCCTTAGGACCTACTTGCAAAGGGCGGTAACGGCTTATGGCCTACTTGCAAAGGGCGGTAACGGCTTAGGGCCTACTTGCAAAGGGCGGTGACGGCTTAGGGCCTACTTGCAAGGCAAGCAATTACTGCCTTTTGACCTCAACGGGTGTGTCGTTATCTCACGTCAAAGGGTAATATGATAGTCAATCAGTTGTTATCTGATAAGGCATATCTCGCAGCAATCAGTATCTTACATTGCTATTTTAATTAAAATGAGATGTCTTGCCATGGATTTCCAGCAGCTAGGATTTTCTTGTTTTGCTCTGTAAAGCCAACATGCGGTAGCTGAAACACCTGCTGCCTTTTGACTTTGGTGAGCAGAATTAGCATATTTACATTTATGAATACACAATTAACACATTTAGGGACATAATTTCATTGTTGTAACCCATGAAAATATCACATTCAGAACGTTGCGATTACATTTTATTCTCCCCTGCTAGCAATACAATGGAAATATGGTATATGCACGCTCGCCTGCGATTGAGAATCGGACGGGGACACCTACTGGCAAATTAAACCAGCTCTCCAGTACTTTCAAAAATATTTTGATCGCCAGCTATGGACTCAGACACGGACTTGGGTCAAAATGTAAGTATTATCATTATTATGAATTTTCCTCCCCAAAATATGCTCATGACATACAAAAATGATCAAAAACGTGTAGGCCCTATTTAGAAGAGGAAATTGTGTAAATTAGAAGCCAACAGGGCCATCTCATTGCATCTATTTGTTTACTGCAAAATGGGATTCGTTCTAACTGTTTGTAATCCATCACCACCACCAGTGGACAGCATTATCATATTGCTGGTTCATTTTGATATAATCTTATAGGTATGCATCAAAGTAGTAAAAAAATGCAAAATTATATTCTTGTCACAATTATAAATTATATTTATCAACGTCTAATTATCTCATACATGTTTTACATTTATTCCAACAGGACGAATTAGACGAAGATGAAAGGGAGCCGAGAAATATTTGGTTCAGAAACTGACTAAGATACAGTCTCTATAGATATTGATGTGACGATGATTCACGAGAGGACCCGATGTCATCACATCCGGCGTTGCAGCATTTGCACGAATGCCAATTTTTGTCTACGGGGATCATTTTTGCGATTGCAAGAAAAAATATAGGCCTTCTCAGTTTAGTGTGAGTGGAAACGTAGGAGAGATGATGAAAGGCTAAGACGTAACGAGAACGTACGGAAACGTAACCAGACACACACGTTTGCATGGGTGTTAATTTAATCTACTAGCTGGTGATTTAAATGGATGGTAAATACGAAATATTTCTCTGACTAAGGGGCCTTGCAAAATAAAAAAAAATCCAGAAATCCCCCCAAAAATTGGATTGAGCTCACCCCACCCACCCACCCCTCTAACCATTTTTTTTTTTCAAAAAAAAAAAAAATAATAATCATCAAAGATTTTGATTTTTTTGTTTGGTTTTCGACTTTTCTATCTCACTTATCCAAAATGGCCCTTGACCCACCCACTTCCAAATTTGTTTTGGATGTTTGGAATTTTTTCAACTTTGCAACATTTCTAACGTTACGTGCTTCATTGTCAATGAGAAGTATTCTTTAAAATGTTATACAGAGTTGGGCCCATGTGTCGAAGCAAGAACTTCATATAGATATCAAGTTCTTGGTCGAAGTCTACATGCAGCCCATTTTGACCTCAGAGAGAGCGGGAGTTGACCTGAGCGACATCTATGTGTGGAGAATGCATGCAGCCGATCAAAGATAGTGTCCACCTAGGTCCACCTAATATAATCTGCAAGTATCACTTGATGCGAAGTAACAGGTAAAACTACAATCGTAGGCCCGCGGCCCCCGAGTACGATACAGAAATAATCCTGCTGAATTAATTTCTGCTATTTTTGACATATATGCTGTAGGCTACTTGGTACTATTTTTAATTTAATTTACAGCCCAAAATGATGAAAAATAAAAAAATAAAACATAACAAATTAAGCTATTTGATTAAACCTTATCCTGCTAAGTTAATGTATTTAAATTTTCACCCATTTAAAGTTGTATCTCGCTACCGCGATCCACAATTTCAAGTGGGTGAGAACTACTCATATTTATTTGATCTATCACATATATTTTACATACAATCTGTTTTGTTTACAGGTGGTCAGAGAGACTCTTCTTAAGGTCGGAAAATCACCGCCAACAGGAGGATCACCCTTTAACAAACTTACAGATACAGTAGATTTAATAGTATTCGCTTTACGTTTACAAAGATTAACAAGAGTCCACTCGACAATAGATAGCCGCCATTATTGAATTGTCCGAGAACTGATTATTTGCAACATGTATTACAAATTTGAGCAGGATACATGAAAAGTTAATGCGCCCACAAGATCAAATTATTGACGTAAAATGCTGAAAAATCAAAATAAATCTGCGATTTTGACTTTTTTAAAGCCATTCTTTAACTTGTCCTAAAACTGGTTATTAGCAACATAAGAAACACATTAAAGCAGGATACATGACATTTTCTTGAAGTTATCGCGCTCACATTGTCAAATTATTGACGTAAAATTACAAAAATTACAATGGATCGGCCATTTTCTATTTTTCCAGCCATAATTACATTTCTCTGAGAACTGGTCATTAGTAACATGCATAACAAATTTGAGCATAATACATGAAAAAATGTTAAAGTTATCGCTCTTAAAAGTCAAATTATTGACGAAAAGTGCAAAATGTCGCACTAAACCGGCCATTTTGATTTTTTTCAGCCATAATTTAAGTTGTCCGAGAACTGGTTCCTAGCAACATGCATAACATATTTGAGAAGAATACATGGAAAACTTTTCAAGTTTCGTGCCCTCTAGCAAATGTTAACGCCGAAGCCAACTTCAATTCCAATATCCCACCTTTTTTAATCACAAATAAAAGTCTGGCTTAAAATAACTATTGTCGTGATTAGCACACAAAGGGTTAAATGAGCGTCTCCTACATCTCTATCAGCGTCATTTAATTGGTTTAAAACTGCCTTGAAAACGTATTATGTTTGAAAAATTAAAAATGGAAATGGGGAATGAAAATGAAACAACTTCCCTTGTTTAATTAAATTTTTGTATGGAGACACAATGAATTTTATTCATTCTGATATCGTTATGAATGTCCTAGTTAGCTTTTTTCGCTTCATTTGAATACCTATATCATAGGTATACGGCCATTATAGATACATGTATTTGTATTCTTTCAGTGCGGGGATCGTCATTCGACGTGAGAATCTGACGTCTACAGGCGTCAGATTTTAAAGACTGTCCCCGCGCTGAAGAGTTGATGGCCGGGTAACGCTGGGACGCCAGTGATCATAGCCACGCAAATGAAATGAATCGGGCTTTAGGCCACATATAGGTTAAATATGCACATATAGGTTAAACTGGGCCAGGAGAACCTCCTGAGGATGGTGAGATGATAAAGATGACACTGTCCTCGAGATACAGGATTCGAACCCTGGCGGTCTGAGGCCGAGCACGCTACCTCTCGGTCACAGAGGCTCCCCACAATACAGACATAGCCACGCGAAGTTTGACTGCCTTCAAAAACCATCAGGAGCTTCCAGTGGGCACACACTTGCTGAATCTGTTACATTATTCATAACATTTTATCATGTAGGAGACAATGTAGTGAGAAAATAAATAAACTGAATATTTAACTTCGACACTTTTCCGGATATTATTCAGGACAAATTATCTAAAAGGACAACATCTCCATGATTTGTAAGCTGGCATTTTCTGAAGCTTAATTTCTTCTTCTTGTAAATAGCAAAACAAGTGGATTATTGGCAAGACTTCGGCTGACATGATTTTATTATTCTTGTCATTTATCACCAAGCAGACGTTGAACCAATATTGGATTAATGTTGGCACACCGTCTACGAAGCTCCGTTTCCAGCCTTTTCATTCATCCTTCAAACAGGAATTAAATTTTCTATTTCAGCATACTGTTCTGATTCAAATTCTACAAAATATTTTTTTATGGTAGCGAAACACAACTTCAGGTGTGTGAAAATATCAATGTTACCACTTAGCGCTTTAAGATTAACCATCCAAGTGCTATATTATTACATGACGTGTTCAACCCTTGTCCTGCTGAATTGTTTCAATTGTATTTTTCGTCATTTGAAGCTGGAATTGCTAACGCAATTTCCAGCTTCAAATGACGAAAAATATAGATATTTTTCGAAAATATACATGTTCTAAATTGAGTTACTTGACTAACTGAACATCCACCACAAACTGTATTGTCCATTTCAGTGACATATTATTTGGCTTAAAATATGCTTAAAACCGTATATAACCGGGTCTAGCAGGACAAAGGTTTACCCTAATTAAGCTGACATCGCTGATACAATTTTGCCAGCAGCTAAACAAAAATAACATTGAAAATATTTTACCTTTTAGTATTAGCTCTGTTGGATATCCACATTTCTGTATTCCTATCTTTAAATCTATATTGTTTGCAAAAGCCGTTAGAGAGCGATTAAAATTTTGCGAGTCAGCCTGCACCTACATGTATAGGCAGAATGTTTCATCTGCCTGTCCGAAAAGTACCCACACATGTTTACTACTACTACTACTACTACTACTACTACTACTACTACTACTACTACTACTACTAGTACTACTACTACTACTACTACTATACTACTACTACTACTACTACTACTACTACTACTACTACTACTACTACTACTACTACTACTACTACTACTACTACTACTACTACTGCTGCTGCTACTACTACTACTACTACTACTACTACATGTACCACCACCACTACAACTACCACTAACACTACCAGTACCACTACTGCTACTACTACTACTACTACTACTACTACTACTACTACTACCACTACTACTACTACTACTACCACTACTACTACTACTACTACTACTACTACTACTACTAGGCATACTACTACTACAGGGGTGGCAGTAAGAATCAGTGTTGCAGGTGGAAACGTAAAAATAGGGGGTGGGAGATATTCGAGGGATGCACATGCAAAACGGCATATAGTGTTAGAATGCAGTGCGGCCGCAGCGCTTTGGGGGGGGGGGGATGTAGGGAGGGGGGCTCGAAACCGCCCACCTGCGGATAATTTGTTTTGAATTTTAGATGCTCTGAGATACATACTACTACTCACTGGGTACCGTCTCGCGGCCGAAGTGAATCGGCAGCACTCGGAGTGTGTGTGTATATAAAGACACACACTCCGAGTGCTGCCGATTCACTTCGGCCGCGAGACGGTACCCAGTGCTACTACTAGTGCATATCAGAGCCTCCTTTTTATCCTGTGAGAAGCATATATGTATTGGTTTTCAATTCCACATTCCACAGACAGTCTCAGTCCCCAAAGCTGTCAGATTCAGGCTTTTCCAGTCTTAATCATTGTCTGCATCACAATCATGTTTGTTCAATTTTTGGCCAATTGTAGGCACTTGTGTAACAATGGTGACAGTAGGCTACTGCCTACAGACTGATTATAGAGCTTGGACTGGCCATGTCATGTGTATAAAAAGGGTAAAACGTGTTGCCACAACACCTTAATAACCTGAAAAGTCAGGGTTTTTTTTATAAGAATCCTGAATTGCCAGGACAAAAACACAATAATCACCCTTAAAAAAATAGCAAGGTCAGAAAAAAAGTCAGGAATTTTTGTGACAACTCAGAATTCCTTTTCAAAATCTGTAAAGTTAAAGATAGGATGAGATTTTATTAATAATTTAATTTCAAGATCGCTCTCAGTGTTGTGACTATATTGTTTGCAAAAGCCGTTAGAGAGCGATTAAAATTTTGCGAGTCAGCCTGCACCTTACACCGACTATATAGTAGAAGTCACGTTAGATGGTGCTTCTGGCTGTTTTCACAGTCAATTCTTTATCAATTTCCATGAATTTTTGTAAGCCATCTTTGCAAGTCATATTCTGGGCGAATAGCTTAATATCACCTTGCTGTATTAATATATTTAACTACTATAAGTAATTACCAGTCAATATTTTCAAATCCCACTATATATGATATTATCTAATTTCCAAGCCGAAAAATATCATATCATCCATTATTTCAGTGTTCAAATATGCCAAATCGCTGCGTGTAGTGCCGCCAATATGTGCCATTAAGACCCCCATGCTGAAATTGTGAGTTGTGCATCGCTACATTAGTTTCACTCGACTATTCAGCATTGTTTGAAGAGAGGCTTAGTGAGAATGATCGGCTTCCCATGACCCAAAACATGTCAACAACATTTGAATGACTTGCTGATGGCTAAATGTAATTGAAATGTTGCTGATTGTTATAAAACCGAATATTTGCCTGATAAATCGTCGCGGAAATTTAGTTTTAGTAAGCCCCTACCATCACGAATATCTCACCATTGTGTAATGGTGTTTCAGCCAAAGTAGCGGCTACACGTGACCATCACAGACGTGGGTTGGCTTCCATGTGAACATGCGCGCGCACTCTCATTGAAGATGGGACGCTGATGTACAATGTAGACCCATCATCTACAATGCTGGCCTCAAACGACACGAGGAAAAAGCAACAGTTTTCTGTAAGTAGTGGCAAGGTATGAGCGATCGATATATTGTGGAAGGCCCGGCAGTGTGCTTGCAGGGCTAGCTTAGACTAAGCTATCCCAACCAAACAGATAAACCAGCTGCAAACAGCGACAGACGCCGAAAAATCGTCCACAAAACAAAACATGACAGAAACAACGACCAATGCCAAAAAAACTCCGCAATTAACTCCACAAAAACAGTGACAACCACAAAAAAAGTTAAATAGATATTGGTAGACAAAACACTTCTTATAAGATTGTACTGTAAAATAACTTTAACCCTTACACTGCTGCATACAATTTGCAGCATACGTGGTTGCCCACTAAGTAATATCTGGCACGTTTTTTCTTCAAAAAAACATGTGATGAACAACTGATACTAAACATGCTAAAAGCCAATAAATTACATAATCCGCCAGTTAGCCATTTTTAAAACGCAAATAGAAAGTCACCACAATGCGGAACTAAAAAAAAAAAATCATTTTTTTTCTATTTTTTGTTTGTTTAGAATTTTGAAAAGTAACAGGCGC